>PVJH01015135.1:0-54637 GCA_004026705.1 Nesogale talazaci
ATTTATTTATTTGGAAGCAGCTATATGCTCTGTTTGTAAAGAAATCACACTCATTTCTAGTATAAATAACTGCTCCAGGACTGAAGAACTTACAGAGATGTGAGTCTTGGAGTCACTAAGCATGGAGACACCAGCAAGCGAGAAGAAATTGGTTACCTGGTTCCCCATCTGGGGACATCTGACATCTAACTTCACAGAGGGACAAGGGGGATCAACATCAAGAGCCATAAAGGATTCCTCTCAGTCAGAGGTTAGTCATACCTACATTCTCCTATTCTTCGTTCTGGCACACTCAACTGTGCTGGGTTTGCTCATTGTTCCTGATGGCCACAGAGAACTCAGACAATGTTCACAGTCACAGGACTGTTTAGGGAAGAGACAGGTTACATTTGAGGTTCAAGAAAGCTCAAGACATAATTTGTCAATCACGGCAGTTCCTCCATAGCAGTCCCACAGGCATGACACTATCTGCTTGGGCAGATGTTAACAAGCTCTTGTACCTCTGTTGATTAAGTGCCCAAAGGCACCCCATCCCACCAGAAAGGCTTGGCCTAATGACATCCATTTCTAGTTGCACCGACGGGCAAACCTAGATGTACTAACAAATGTCTGGGGGCACACCGCTCCACCAGCTTTCCTCCTGCCCCAAGACTCAACCTTTTTAAACAACGGGCCAAGAAGTCCCTCCTCTGTCTTGTGCTGGTCTCCTGCTCCTGCTGCCTGTGCTGCTGAAGGTTCTCTATCACCGCCTCTCATCCTGTTTCACAGTTGATGCTGGCTGTTCTAACAGGGCTCTGTCTCCTGAATCAAGGAGGGTACCAGCATGCCACTCCTGGCTCTTCCTTTTTAGTGGTCTTGAGAGACCCCGTCTTCCTCTGGGATGGGTTATTTTAAGACTAGAAAGGTGGCGAAATTAACCACTGCCATTGTGAAAGTTCCATACTTCATTATTCCCATGGTTCCACAGGGGGCAATGAACCTGATTTATAGTATTAGCTTGTCATCCCTCAGTGGACCACAAGCACTTTGTATGTTATAGTCCTAGCCATCATTTAATGGGAGTTACAAAGCCTATAGTTGAAAGAGCCACATCAAACAGCTCACTGTACCACATCTACTTATTACAGTTAAAGTCTGTTTTCTATGTACTAAATGTGTAAAGGAAAAAGTTCAAAAATACCATAATAATAGAATAAAATGGAGTAAGATTTGTTGAGAGACTGGCATGGTCAGATACTTAAGTTCATTTGCTTAATCCTTCTGACAATTTCTTAATCCTTCAACAGTACCTGAAATAGATACTGTTCTTGCCTCCTTACTACTGGTAGGGACGAGGGGGCCACAGAATGCATAGATGTCAGAGCCGAAGGTGGCCAGGAGCTGAAGCCAAGAAATCAAATGACAAAGTCGATGTTCAAAATTGACACTCACTTTCCTCTCTTTAAGTGTCTGCAGTTTCTGTGGACTTCTGCCCCTGAAGTGGTTCTGAAGACAAATGGGAATGGTTTCCTCCATTCTCTGGTTTTAGTTTTTAACCCCTCCTAGTATACCCCAAGCTACCCCATATTTCCAGGCTAGCTGATTAGCTTTGATCTTTCCATAGCCCAGTCCCACGCATTTAACATTCCTATGATGCATCTTGCTGCAGGTCCACATTGTCCAGCTCCAGACATAGGGGTACCATTGTCTCCGCTTCTCAGCTGGTCTGTTACTTCTGCCAGGACCTCCATTCTCTATGGGACACATGTTTCTATGGTCAGGAAGCCTCTGGTGATGCATGCCACCATTTCTCTGCCACTGAGGCGCTTCCGGGAGAGGTGGGCTAAGTATGAGAAGGTGGGGCTGGTACTTGTTCTCAGAGTCTTAAATCGTGAATATGGGTCATAGTAATGAGGTTGGCCTTTGTTCTCATAGACAGTGAGGAGCCAGCAGAGGCTTATGAGCAATGGCAAGAGGATATTTCTGTGTTTTAGCAAGATAAGACAGGAGTTGGCCTGGAGCAGAGAGCCAATGGGATTGTCTTCTTTATGAGAGCTGACTAAATCTGATACAACACTGTGAAATACATACTGGATGAACTAATACAACTAGTCAATTATATGACAAGATCAACAGAATCTAGTTACTTCAGGCTTGTGGTAAATTTTCTTAAATGTTGTTCTCTGTAGCCAACAGAAACCTTTAATAACAAAGAAGCAAGTTGGCAAGCTTTATCCCTGATCAATTAAACGAGTTAATCATGTTAGAGCCCACTGTGTTACAACGTGGTAATTGTTTAAATCTAAAATTTATGAATCTTATAGACAATTCTAAAAGGAGGCAATGAGAGAACATTTCAAGATATCTGAAAACTGGTAAAAATTAAAAACAAATAGTAAACATTAAATCTGAGAGAAACATAGGCACAGAAGAGCTATTAAACTATTTTATCATTGTGATTTATATGCTAATAGATTCCAAATGTATAGTCTAAAATACATGGAAGGAATTTCCAGAACCACAAGTGTGAAGAAATTTCTATATAAAGAAATAAAAATCTACTAAAAATAATATATCTTCTTTTGAAGTGTATATGTATTCTTAAATAACCTTGATGCATATTATGGGGAAGATCTAGTTTAAATATATGGACCAATTATCTGTGAATATTTTCATAGATCCCAGAGGGATGCGCAAGTCCTTTACCCCACAGGAAGCTTGATATATATTTTAACACATAAGATAACATAGATTTTGCTTTGAAACTTTATTTTATGCCTTACCTAAGTTCAGAATTCTTACAATGCTGCCAACTCCTAATATTTCAAAGACTGTCTACATTAATATTTTTCAAAGCCCCAAACCCTGGCAAGGCATGAAAATTGTTTTTGAATCTGCTTCAAGAATTAATATTAGAGAATGGGAGGTTTTCCTCTCAGCAAATTGAAGCTGAATAAATTGTTCTCTTTCTCCTTAGAAATGGAATTGATTGCTTGAGGTGAGAGCTCCTGTGAAGAGACCGAGTGTGGCAAAGTGAGTGTGTGTGTGTGTGTGTGTATGTGTGTGTGGAGGGGGTGGGGATTGATGCGGAGGCTGAGAGGGGGACCGTTGTTCTCTGAAATTATTGGCAGATCCATTCATTTTAACCTGTTATAGATACTGAAATACAAGAAATAAGTATATTAGCTTGAGTGTAGATTACAGACAACTGAAACCACTGGGTCATTTCTGCCTCCTTTGTCACAGACTGCCCACAGGGCTGGTTGACACTCCTTGTCTCCTCCTTTGCATGGAGAGAACACCTGAGGGACTGTTCTTTGTGGGGCATCTGAGCTTCTGCTTTGCCCACTCCCTGACCTCCACCCCCAGTGCTTTCTGTGCTTGCAGGGCTAGATGCATTCCCCTGTGGATTTGAAAAACCCGGACACTGCTGTTCCCTGTCAAAAGGTTACCATAATAGCTTTGGTGTAGTTAAACTCTCTTTTTCTATTCATAAAAATAACACATTTTTGTCATATACCAGTAAATATAAAACAGAATAATAGACTAAAATAAAAGCCTGTTTCCTAAAGGCAGTCACCGTAACTATTAATATTGGAGGGTTTTTCCTCTGCATCTTTCTTAAGTATTTTATTTTATAGTCAAGAATAAGCTGTGTATGTATGATTTCCATCCTGCCTTTTTACCTGACTGCTACTACCTAAGCATTTTCCCATCGGTTCTAATTTCTCTTCTGCTTTATGTTATTACTGGCCAGATATATGTACTTGGACACTCTTTTTCTTCTGACAGCCTGTGAGTTTTTAAGATATCATAATTTCTGACTTACTGCATTGATCTAAATCAGATCCCACATCATTGGTGGCATTGAAGTAAAAGAGTGTACATTTTAAAGGAATAAAATGGTCCATGATCATTTCAGGCCTAGAAATGTTTGTTGAGCTTGTGATGACTTTTGCATGTTGAATCTCAGTGAAAGGATAGAATCTTCCTTCCAGAGATTTACAAAGCAAAGAGAAGATTTAGAAAGATTTAGTGAATAAGATTTGTTATATGACATCCGCAAATATATTTTGCACTTGAGAATAATATGAGCTTTAGGATGGAAGCAAAAGGTGAAAAATTATAGATAGAATTGTGTCCTCCTCGCTAAGATATGCTGTAAATTCTAATTTGTGGATTATACTCCAAAGGGCTTGGAACCTTTGGTGTATAGGACTTTTTTTGTTATGGTCCTAACTCCATGTGAATGTAAGATGCATTTTAAATCAAAAACAGCAGATTAATCAAGAAAGCAAGCATGTAGGAAACGCACGTCACCAATGGTAATTGCCAAAGAACCTACAAAGAGAAGCTGGAAAAAGCCAATGAACTCCCCTCAGAGAAAGGCGAGAGCCTTCCCCTAGCACGGGTATCCTGAATTCAGACTTTTTCCTCTCCAAACTTTGAGAAAATAAAGTTCTGCTAGTAAAGCAACACACTCGTGACATTACTGTTCTAGCAGCGCTAGATAAATAAGACGTTACTTCATCATCCAAAAGAAAGCATCAGTCAGTCGGCCTATCTAGTCAGAGGAGAGCCTGCAGTAACACTTGCTGCGTGCTGCAGAATATATGTCTCATTGCTGCATAACCTCTAGTGAAACCCCCTCCTGCGATCATGCCCCCAAAACTGATACACGCCTTGGGTTGCACGATAGTTTCTACAGCAATGAGAGGGATGATCAAGGGACAAACACGCAATAGGAAGGGAAGGTATAAGGTAAACATATGACAAGAAGTGTGGACCCCAGACTCATGCTGGCCACCTAACTTTGGCTGTCACTGAACAGGTTTGCCTTGTTCCCTGACTCTTCACAGAGACCATTAATAGCAGGGTATGAACCCCACCGAGAGGGACCAGACTGATAGTTGAAAGCCTTCAGGGAGAAGTAATCTATTGTCTATCACAACAGGGAGTGGCCCCAGCCAGACTATCTGACAGGCAGAAAGCATGTTATCTCACCACATGTTGGTAAATTGGTAATGTCTGGTAAACCTTTGGAGGACACAGTTGGGGAAAAGTCTTCCGTTAACCCCACACTGCCTCACACAAGCCCAGTGTTTAAAAAATAATCACTGGTAATTGGAGCTGTTCACAATGAGGTATTCTCATAGCAGACCTGTATTAATTTAAATAATAATTTTGTAAGAATTGAGAAATAACCTTTCTATTGCCTTTGAGTCTGAGAGTACATACTGAGAGTATGTACCATTTGAGTAGCATTTTAAAGCAAGTAGCCCATATTTTACGTAGGATGACAATTTTCTCCAACATCATCAGTGTACCATTCATTATGTTTTGTTCTTCTTGGGTGTGGAGACTTAAGAAATCTACATCCATTTATTTGTCTTAATTCCTCTAGGGAATCCAATAATGAGTGTAATTAGAATTTATGGACTTACTTTTCAAATATATGCACATTAATTGATTTTAGTTCTGTCAAACATTTTCCAAAAAGGCATTGACATTTAAAGAGGCAATATGGTAGCTACACATTCTTGTTGCTAAAGAGGATTCACTCCTTCCTGTCTGTGTCAATTCCCCATGGCCACCCTCCTAAGGATCATTCATGAAGGGCTTAACAGCCAACTGCTGCGCCCCACATGTGGGAAGAGCACTAACTCTGGCCCCTATTAGAACTCGGATGCTCTTCTTTAGCACCTTTCTCTCAGCAAGTGCAGCGTCCACCTCCTCAGGAAACTGGGTCATCCTCGATCCGTCTTGGGTTGTCCAGCTCTCTGTCCTCACCAGCTATTTCACCTCAGAGTAACATTTTTCATCTTTGACAATAGTTGCACTCTCCAAGCCCTCATCACTGGGCTTGTCTGAGGCAGTTCTTTTGTGGTCATCTCCCAGCTTTCTGTCTCTGTGAAGGTATGAAAGTGGATACAGAAAGTCCCCCAGACCATGTTCTCTCAGCATGTCCAGGAACTGCATCTTCACCATTCCGTTCCATTGTGCGACGGGGATTAAAGAAGCATCTACCTTCAACTTTTTCTATGTTTTTACACTTAAAATGTTCTAAGTGGCAGAACTAAAAACAAATGGGAGAGAGATACTATCAATATTTTGATTATATCTTCATTACCTGTTTACCACAGATAAAAAGAACATAAGGAGCATTCATAGGATTTAGTGCCTTTTAAGAAATGATAATGGATAGCTCCTGTGCATTAGATATTGAGGAGATTACAAAAAAGCATAATGATAGTTCTACCTTTTCTTTAGCCTCACATTTGCCAAAAGTTTTCATAGCAACTTTGGGCAATAAGAATTAAATTGTCCGATTTTATAGGGAATAAAGTCCCTGCTTACTGTTCTCCAATTCACACAGCTTGCAACCAGAAAGCTAGAAATCAAGCTGTGTCTTTCCAACTCAATATTTTCGTTTCATGACTCTGCAGGAAATCGAACAGACTTTAAAGGTTATAAGCGATAAGTTGGGATGACTACTGGGGTTGACTTTGAATTTTGATAGCACTAAATATTTAGTTAATTGTATTACTTTTGTTCCCAGCACAATATGTATGTACATTACATACACACAGTTCTAGCTAGGTTTATAGTTTTCTAAAAAGTAGCAATAAGTCACCTCTGTCAACATTTCCTCTATGAGAACGATGTGGTTCTCTTCCCATAAAGATTTAAAGCCTCAGTGATCTAAAGGGCAGTTCTGTTTTGTCCTGTGAGGGTGAAATGAGTCAGAATCTTCTTAATGGAAGAAAGTTGGTTTGATACATGTTCTTTCACTTCAATTCATATGTAATTTTCTTCTTAACATTCGTAGCAAAGCTAAATAAGCATGATTGTGTGAAAAATTAAATGCTGGCCTTTTGCTAGTTGCTCCCAAGACCTGAAGCCCAGGACATTTTACATCGATCCAATAGATATTGAAGTGTGTCCGCTTGTTGATTACTGACATTTTCTCTTTTTCTCCCCAATGGAATTGTGGGACAGGAAGAGACTGTGTTTTGTAGGCCCCATATGAAAATACGCAATGACCCAGGGCCCGAATGGAATCGGAGCCAGCCTAATGAGAATCATGAGCATGTGTAATGAGAGGCAGGTAGAGGGCCTAATGAGACACTTTGCATACTGCCTCTTATTTCCATCACTCTGTATTTTTCAGGAAATGTTTTAGGATATGTGTTACAGGAACTTAAGCACATTTTTCTCATAGGCTTTCTTATAGTCCTGTAGGTTTCTAATCTATCATTACAATGGCACACAGGGCAGAAGATGTGGTAGACACTTAGGGCAGGAAACACAAAGAAATGACACAGGGACGTCTTTAGCAAATCTGGTTATTTCCATGCCACTCTGAGTAGAGTCACTTGTTTTTGTCTTGGAAGTTGGTTTATTTGTTGGAAATATGAGAGAATTCAGGTCTTTGTCTTAGATCAGGGAGTAGAAATGAATTAACAGTTAATGTGGGGTGAATTCTGTGGCTGTTCCTATAACAACTGGAGAACAGAATGAAACTCAATCAAAATCCTCTCTTAAGCATGAAAAGGGGAATTTGTGAGATCTATTTTAAGCCTTGAACAATTCTGTATAACCCAACTATAAACTATTTGACTATTGATTCCTTAAATGCAATAACTGTCCAGATTATTGGGGTATTTCTAATAGGTAACATGGTCTGAGAATAAAGTAGGCAGTCAAAAAATATGAGGGCATAAATGGAAATTGACCTATGAGGTTCTGAATAAAAGAATTTACATTTTTAAGCGCAATTTATGCGCTGGGTTATGCCTGGTATTGTGCTGTAAACTTTGGACAAT
Source organism: Nesogale talazaci (assembly GCA_004026705.1). Taxonomy (NCBI): domain Eukaryota; kingdom Metazoa; phylum Chordata; class Mammalia; order Afrosoricida; family Tenrecidae; genus Nesogale; species Nesogale talazaci. The sequence continues at coordinate 7,806 of PVJH01015135.1, forward strand.
CTCTGAAGGTTAACTGTATGAACCCACCAGGCACAACTTGGGAGAAAGATGAGGTTATTTGTTCCAGTTAAGATGTATAGCCCTGGAATCTCAGCAAGGGCCACTATAAGTCAGAAGCCACTCCGTGGAAAGAAGTTTGTTTGGAGGCTTCATAAATGTGGGTAACAATATTTGAAATACCTCAGAAAGCATTGGTATATTCCTGCTGTGAGAAGATAAATCCCTTGAGCAGTGTAAACGTAAATGCCTCTATGAGAATTTCCGGTTTGGTTGTATATTGCCTATCTGATCTAAGGAACTCTACTGGACAGTGGGCTGTGTGTTGGCTGAGAACGTCAAGTTTAGCAATTCGAATATGCCAGCCCCCCCACAGCAGAAAGATGAGGCTTTCCACCCCTGTCGTAAAGCCCAGACGGATGGCTACCAACTCTGAAGAGCCACGCTAAGGAGGAATTTGCTATGTGGAAGTTGCTTGTGTTTGTCATTGTAGTTGTTGTTATAAGATCCAAGAAACCCAAACTTAAACATAACCTTAAAACATAGCCTTAAGCTGGAAAGACCTTTAAGCAACTGGTGAAAACAGAGACATGTCATTTGGGGAGGGCCATAGTCCCAGCCAGAGTCAACAAAAATAACCTTTTCTGAGACCAGTCAAATGTCTAAAATTAAAGCACATGGTATAAATTTTAAAACATGCATGTTATCATGAGAGATAGCAGAAATAGGCAGTAGAATTCATTAGATCTCTAGATTTTCATTAGGAACCCTGGTGACATAACAGCTTACTAGTGTAGCTGCTCACCTCAAAGTCAGCAATTCAATACCACCACCCCCTCAGAGGAGGAAGCCGAAGCTTTCTGCTCCCATAAAGATTTACATGCTTCAAAACCCACGGGAACAAACTTTGTCATACAAAAGTATGAGATAAGAAAATAAATTGGGGGCTGAGCCCCGGTGGCGTAGTGGTTGAGTGCGGGACTACGGCCCACTGGCTTGGCGGTTCAAATCCAGCAGCAGCTCTCCAGGAGCAAGGCTGGGGCTCCCACTCCCACCAGAGGGCAGTGATGCCCCCCCCAAAAAAAGAAAAGAAACTGTTAAATTAAGGACCAAACAAAAAAAAATGTCCATGTCCTTATAGGAGAATCCCTCTCTCTCACTGCCATACAGTTGAGGGCAGCTCAGAGAAACCGCTCAGGACAAGGCAAAACGAACTGCCTTTGTGAGCCTCAGAGACTGGACCTCTTCATAACACTAGAACCTTATTTCCTTTTTCCCAGGGAGCTTCTGGTGCTTTCAAATTGCTGAGCCTGTAGGTTAATTAAGTAATGCTATTAAATAAATTATTCGTGCTATATAGAGTGTATAAGGGAACTTCCAAAAGTTCATAGAAAAATAGAAAGTAAAAATAATGGAATTTTCTCTGACTTTAGAAAGTTCCCTCATGTAAGTTTCAGGCTGAGTTGACAAAGGAGAAAGTCAGCCAATGCAAAAGAGAAAAGAAGGTGGGAACAACAACAACAAGAAGAAAAGAAAAGCATATAGAAAAAAAGAGGCATTTTGAAAGTAGATAATAGAGAGGAAATTGAAATTGGAAGTAATATAAACCCTTATCTGTTAAAGAGAGAGATCCCATCAAATTTAGCTATAAATATTTTATGAATATGTGCTATACACGTAAGCATACAGCTCACTGAATTTTCACAAACTGAATTCCATTAAGTGACTGGCACCTATGCTCCTTCACACGCAGCAGCCTGCTCGCCAAGAATACCACTATCTTGACATCTAGCAGAATAAATTAGTCTTAGTTTTACCCAGATTAAGTTAAAGATGTAAATATTATGACAAACCCCATAAATGTTTAGGAGATAATATAGGAGATGATGTTTATGATCTCCAAGTTGGAAAGGCTTCTTAATATCCCAAAAGTATTAACCATAAAAGAAAAGAGTAATCATTTTGACCCCATTAAAATTAAAATGCTTGTTTATCAAAGAATGTCATAAAGAAAATGTATATAAAAACAGAAGGAAGCATTTGCAATTTGGAATACAAACACAGTATTCATATATAAGTAATTTCCATAAATTAATTAAAGACTACCTATTGTTTTAAAAGAATACACAAGGGAAATATTTCATAGGAAAGTAAATCTTTAATGCCCATAAATATATCACAAATTATTCACAATCAATAGTCATATGGGAAACTCAAATTAAAGCTACAACTACTGTGCCAGGAGCAAAATTAAATACAAAGTCCAATGCTTAGAAACTCTGCAACCAGACAAAACAAAACAAAACAAAAGAAAAAATTAACTGACATTGGGAAAGTTCTCTCCATACCATTTCAGGTTTGTGACTTTTCAGAAGCAGATTGTCAAGTTGTGCCTTTCTTCCAAGGCACCTCTGGATGGTTTAGAACTATCAACCTTGTGAGTAGTATTGCTTAATCATTTGCAGTAGGTGCCAGACCAGCTGCATTCAAATCTAAGGTTTATACACAAGGTGTATGCTTTTGAAGAAATCACTAACTGCACTTCTTTGTGCTTGGATTTCCTTTTCTATAAAAATGCAGCACAACTTATTTTACTTCTTCATGTTATTGTGGTGCTTAAATGAGTTACTGTGGATAAAGTGTTAGAACAGGCCTTGGCATGAACAAAGATGTAGTTGTTAACTGTACTTCCGATCACACAGATGAGATGCCCTTGGACCTCCTGTTTTCTATCTATGCTCATTTTCTAGATGATTTCACTCCAGCTCATGAATTTAAATTTCATGCATTTTCTGATGATTACCAAATATGTGATCAGAGTTCTCCTTGGAGACATGAATGGTAAGACCTTTGTCTAACATACCTTGTACATGTTGTCAAGAGAGACCTGTCCCGGGAGAAGAGGATTATGCTTGGTAAAGTAGAGGGCATGTGCAAAAAGAGAAAGGCTTCCTTTGAGATGAATTGAAAAGTAGCTGTAACAATGGGCTCAAGCATTTGCAATTGTGCAAATGGTGTAGAACCAGGCGATGTTTCATTCCGTTGTGCAGAGGGTCACTATGGGAGAGAACCAACTTAATGACACCTAACAACAATAACCAAATGTATATCTCTGTCCTGGATTTATCATCTGCACTTTGACTTACCCAACTTCCTTCTAAACATCTCATGTGGAAATTTCACGTGCACCTCGAATTTCATATGTCCACAAAAACTGGTTCTTGAACCTCCAAGGCCATTCAGGCATTGCTCATTTGTTTATTAATAGCAATTGAATTCTTCCCTTTGTTCAATCCAGAAAATTTTAGCATATTTTATTATTAGTTCTTATAAATATAATTACAATCAATAGGTCCATTCTATTAAGCATAATTGGACAATTGCTGCCATCATCATTTTCCATACATTTTCTTTCTTCTTGAACTCTGATACCAGCTCTCCTTCACGCCCTCCATCCCCCACCCTAACATCACCCTGAACCCTTACTATGCTATTGCTATTAAAGTTTTCTGTTATGACTTACACCTTCTAATATAAGTATTCACCTAAAATTCTGATGTTTGTTCCCCTCAGATTGGTTTATACAGTCGTCATTGCTTTCAGTTCACCTTCCCCCAATCTCTGCTTCCTGTACCCTCAAGGAATCATTACTCCTATTCCTGTTTCTGAGGGGGTTTTCTATCTTGGATTTCATGCATTAAAAGACCCTCATTGAAAAGAAAGAAAGAAAGACCTTAATTGTACCAATGCACACATGCAGGTCTAGCAAGATTAGTATGGTGAAACTGAGGCTATACTAGTGGGAGGTGGACATTTTAAAGAAGTAGAGGAGAGTTAGGTGTTTCATCAGTGCTCTACTGCACACTGGATGTATCGTCCCTTCCATATGGTCCTTCTGTGAGAAACTGTCCAATTGTCTTACAAGTGGACTTTAGGTCTCCATTTTGCTTATGCTCCTTCATATCAGTTTGATTGCTTATTTTTTAATTTCTGATACTTATTCTTATTCTGTGTGACACCTCATGTCACACAGGCAGATGTGCTTCTTCCATGTGGACTTTGTTGTGTCCCTGCTAGTTGGCCATTTGTTTTACTTCACATTATTAAGACCCTAGATACTATGCATTTTAATAGCCAAGCACCATCTGCTTTCTTCACCACATTTGCTTATGCACTCTTTTTGTCTTCAGCAATCGTATCAGGAAGGTGAGTATCACACTGTGTAAGTTCAGACAGATAAAAGAAACAAATTCATAGGCACTCATGTGTATATAGGAAAGAACTTTGTATACACGAGCAATTGAATATTGAGAAAACATCCCAGCCCAGTCCAGATCAAATCCATAAGTCCGATGTTAGCCAAAATATCCAATATGAAGCTATAAAGCCATCTTTAGACTCATGAAACACATGCAATGATGCCGAATGAAGGAAGATCACAGGCCAATGGGTGTGAAGTCTTGTGGATCCAGTGGCATTGTAAGCATCTCAGCACTGGCAAGGATCTCCACATGGCTTCTTCAGTCCCCAGGTCTCAGGCTACATCTGAGTAGATTCATGAGGCTTCTCATCAGAAATGTTTCCCAGGGAGTGAGCGAGTGTCCTACCTACAGCCCTACAGTGAGCTATTTACCTCCTTAGTGCTTCCAAATGAAGTCATCAAGCTGCCATCAATTTGACAGGTAAACTCTTCCCCCTTCACTTTCAAAGTTTCAAATTGACAACAGATTATGTAACTAAACATATTAAAACAAAGCATTCTAGCAGTGATGTATGATTTAAATAGAAGCCAAGAGTCTACCTGCTTCCTTATTATATATATATATAGATAAATACATTTCTTTGAATATTTCTATATTTGCATGTATGCATATCTATATTTATACATACATATATATAAATTTTACTTCCCTGTTGTTTTCTCTACTTCATTTTTTCTTTGCTCCTGTTCCACTCATGTCTACCTCTCCGTAATCCCCCTGGGGTGCATCTCAATTAATCAAAATTCCTACGCCCTACATCCAAGGACCCTACGCCCACCTGGCCATCGACTTTAAACACCTTGCTATTCTCCTATCCCCAAAATATTTGTATATTGCCCCCTCCCATCTCTTCCTCTCCCATACTTCATGCCCCCCACCACCCATCTGCCCCTTTGCTGTGTCCTTGAGATTGCTTTTCTTGTCTATCTTGTGTAGGTACACATAAATAAGAAGAAAAAAAATCAATCAAACATATAAATAGGGGGCTGAGCCCCGTTGGCGTAGTGGTTGAGTGTGGGACTGTGGCCAACTGGCTTGGCAGTTCAAATCCAGCAGCAGCTCTCCAGGAGCAAGGCTGGGTCTCCCACTCCCACCAAAAACCATATAAATAGGGCCAGGACCAACTGCTGACATTAGTAAATATCCCCAACCAGTTCACATGGGGTGCCAAGTACTGCCCCCATATCAGAAGTCTGCTTTTGAGCTTCCTCTGGGACTTTGTAGCTTTGTGTTCAGTGCTGATCTGTTGTACTGCCCTTTTGGTTTGCCTCCATGTGGGGAAGTTAGACCAGCTACACTCCCAGAATTGATTCTGCAGGCTTGTCCCCCAGATTGCTGTGATCTAGGGGGGAGATGTCAGGTCTGGAGCTGGGATCAGCTCTGCCTTCCTCTCTGTGAGCTAGCTGCTCTGAAAAGAAATATCACCCTCAGAATGGTGCAAGCGGAATGTGGTAAATTCTTTCTCATTCCCTCTTAGTTCATTCCCTTATGAACAGGACAGACCACCCCTCTCCCTGGACGGTGTCTGCAGAACAGTCTTCTGTATCACTCGTATTTAGGGAGAGGGACATGATAAATCAAGTGGGAATCAGACTGGTAAACCTCTCTGTTAGTGGACTGCTCCAGGCTGGTATGTTTTCTTCAATAATTGGTGCACCAGAATGAGGTCTGCTGTCTCTCTCTACATCCTGCAGAGATATAAACAATATCCTCCCCATGGGTGCATTAATATCCTGATCCCCAATGCTGACTTTTTTGTCCCTCCTCCCTCTGTAGCGCTTAAAGACATATGAGGTGAAGAAAAGATGTCTTTCAACCCCAGTGCTTTCTGCACTTTTTTTTTTGAATACCATATGCATCCGTGGGTTTTGTCTGACCCCTGCCAGAGCACTTTGTCCTCAACACAGAGACTGTGAGGCATGTTCATTTTCTTCTACTTCTGTTTGAAATTATGTCTGTGGACTCATATTGTACTTGTCCTTTTGAGTTTGCCTATCTTCACCAAGAATAATTTCCTCACACTATTCCCATGAGATGATATAGTTCATGTTTTCATTGCTGCTTTTTTAGGAATGCATAATACCCCCTTGTGTGCATATACTAGAATTTTAAAATGTATTCCTCCACTGATAGAAATTTGCATTGTTCCCAAGTCTTTGCGATTGTGAACTGTGCTACTTTGAACACATTGGAGCATAGAAGTCTAGTCATGGTCTGTTTCTTACCTTTTATGGGTATATGCCCAATAGGGGGGATTGCTAAATCATAAGGTAACTTGATTTCCATTTGTTTTAGGTATCACCAAATCACTACCCATAGTGCCTGTACTTTTCAACAAAATCACCAGCAGTGGATGAGAGTTCCCATCTCATCAGACCCCTTCCAACATTTGTTGCTTTCTGACTTTTTGAATTGCAACCCAGAAATTTTGATATAATCTCTTACTCACTTATTTCACTTTTACCTCTTTTTGACCTCTTAGCAAATATTCTCATATTTTCTCTTGAAATTACATGCAAAATTTATGTCTTGTATATTTTTGGCCACTTTGGGCTACTTTTTCCATCAAAGTCATTAATATATCCCAGTTTGATTATAGCAATAACCTTCTAACCATTCTGCTCCTCTTGTCCTTGGAAGGTGACTCTCAACATTGGCTTCTTTGTAGCAACTGATGGCTCTGGATACCTGCTGTTGGCTCTTCCAGGAGTGAGCCTTTCCTAGAGGCTTGCATGACTAGTCTCTCACTAGTTATGTCTGTGCTAAGTCTCTTCTCAAAAGTTGCCTTTTTAATGATATCTTCCTTAGACACCTTAACTCAGTCGTTCTCAACTTGTGGGTCACAACCCCTTTGAACAACCCTTTCACAAGGGTGGCCCAAGTCATAACAGTACAAAATTTCAGTTATGAAGTAGCAGCAAAAATAATGTTCTGGTTGGGGGTCACCACAACATGAGGAACTGTATTAGGAAGGTTGAGAACCAGAGCTCTAACTACAATTTCAGCACCCACCTCAGTTTCCATACCTCCTTTCTTGTTTTACTTTTTTCTGTAATTCTTTCTATGTGTTATAGATAGCTTTCTTCTTTATTGTCTGCATTATAGATTTTATGTTTAAGAAGCCAGGGATACATCTGTTAATTTTATTTTCTCCTATGCTCACCTCAAATGGTGCCTGTCACATAATATGCACCCCTTGTTCATTTGCAAGTAAATGAATCAACAACTGTAAAGTTTTGGCAAGCATGCCAAATTAATGGACTATTTACATACTGCTGGTGTGAGCATAATTTTGATAAATTGGGGAAATAATTTTATTATACACTCTAGTAAATTTGAAGGTGTATATGCCTTCAGATCAGGCATTCAACAACTGGGATCTAGCAACCCAGCTATCTAGCTATCTATCCATCCAAACATGTAACTCATTGTGGCCCTATAAAATAGGGTGGAACTTCCCTTCCAGGGATTGGAACTGACTGGATAGCAGTATGTTTTGGTTTGATTTTTACATTTGTGTCTGGGGACTTCAAAAATGACATGAAAAATTGAATTAAAGAGAGTGCTCTTTTTTCCATTCACTTTTTAAAGTCTTCATAAGCATAAACCCAAATCCAAACCCAGTGCTGTTTAGTCCATTTCAATACAGTGTCACCCTCTCAGTGACTAGAACTGCCCCACAAGGTTTCTGAAGCAGCAGATCTGTATGGGAGCAGAGAGCCATCTCTTTGTCCCACACAGTGGCTAGTGGTTTGAACCACCAGCCTTTCAGTGAGCAGCCCAGTGCTTCTCCTCTACTTGTCACTCAGTTTATCTTTCTATGACACTTTGAGTGACAGTCATATGGTCTCCTGTGGCAGTAATGACAAATTGAAGAGCAATAGTATTGTGTTTCTCCTCAAAATATGCCGAGATCTATGCTAAAGTACACTGCTATCAGTAACAGGGTAAGGTCCATAGTTCCACAAGAAAGAACCATGATTACAACTATGTGCTTCAACTAATGGAAAAATAGAAGAAATTGAAGATTTTTCTAACTGTTGCAATGTGAAATTGATTAAACATGCCATCAAGAACCATTGAAATTGCTGGTGATTTGGAGTGTGAAAGTTGGAAACAATGAAGCATCAGTAACTAGGAAATGTGGCCTTATTGATAGAAATTAGTCAGACTTTTTGGAACGAAGACTCATACATTTCAAATATTTTTTTAAAAAGCCCATTAATGGTGACTATGCATGTAGACCTTTTGAAATGCAAAATTCATTATAGGGATCAAATCAACTGCACTTGTGGAAAGAGACAATGAGGAAACTCAAGATCTTCATCTGTCAAAGGAAGCCCAGGGGAAATTGCAGAACAGAACATCAATGGAAAAGATGCATATTCAAATGGAAGCTAAATAAAATCATAGGAAGTCCATGAGAGCGAAAATCCATGAGGATATACCACTTGAATGGGAAAAAAATCATCTTAAGACTATCTTAAGGATATCTCCATGAGACAAAGTATAATATTATAAATGAATTTGAGACATTTCATATGAATGACCAACAACTAGATGAGTTGTAGTATGGCATATAAGACTTTGTACATGAAGCCAGGAAAAATGGCATTAAAATATCAAAAAAGAGAGAAAATATCAACCTTAATGCCAAAGGAGCAATACTACCACGGAGTCAATGCAACTCATCGTGACTCCATACAACAGGGGTAGAAATGCACCTGTGTGTTTCAGAGACCGTAACTCTGCAGGAGCAGAAAGTCCTATCTTACTCTCGCAGAGCCTCTGTTCATTTGGAATAGTTGACCTGGGGGTTACCAGCCTAGCACATAACCACTGCTCCACCAGGGCTCCTCCACTAGACACAAGGAATGCTAAGATAGAGGAAATGATATGGAGTAAATATCTACTATGAACAGACACACAAACATGCACTGGGCTAATGCTGGAGTCAAGAGTTTCACTAAAGATTTCAAAGGGTAACTCCAGAAGACAAGTACAATATTACACATGAATATGCAAAGACCTGCATTTAGCAAACGAAAGGGGTAAATGTTCCCTATGCTAGAAAAAGCTGAAGAAAAAAATTGCAATACTAGAGTTGCCATTTTGAAGGATCTATTGGGCTAGCCAAAGTACTGTGAGTCAGAATCCACTTAATGGCTTTGAGTTGTTGAGTTTGTGGATGAAATATTGAACAATATTGAAATATTGATGCAGGAAGCATCAAAAGAAGATGGACAGAATACACTAAACCACAGTTCCAAAATAAGTAATTATCATTCATCTTTCATAATCAAGAACCAACGATATGGAAGGAAGACATCCAAGCTACACTAATAATAATGGCAAAAAACAAAGCTCCATAAGTTTAACAAAACTCCAATCGATGAGTTTCAACAAGTAGCAATCCTTTAGGTGTTCACTCATTTATATCAAGGAATTTGGAAGACAAATATCTGGACAACTGACTATTTGTGAAAGAGATTAGTGTTCATGTCTATTGCAAAGGAAAGTGATGCAACAAAATGGAGAAATTATAAAACAATATCTTTAATAACATATATAAGTAAGATTTTGTTGAAAGTATATCAACATGGATTTCCTGAAATTCAATCTAGATTTCCTAAGAAGATGTGGAATGGGGGATTCTATTTCTAGGGTAGGGGGGAGGCGAGCATCACTGCCCTCTGGTGGTGGGAGTAGGAGGCTTGGGATACTATTTCTGATATCAGGTGAATAGTGGCTGAAAGTATGAAGTACCAGGAAGTTGTTTGTGATTCATTGACAAAACAAAGACATTCAACTGTGTAGATTATAATAAATTATGTATAACATTAAGGAGAATAGTAATTTCAGAGCACTTAATGTGATCAAGTTGTCGCTGTATACAGAACAGGAGACAGTCATTCAAATAGGACAGGGGGATACTGCATGATTAATGTCAGGACAGGATGTGTAAAGGTGAATCCTTTAACCGTACTTAGTCCTTCTGTGTGGTGACCACATAATTTGGGAGGAACGTTGCATCAGGATTAGAGAAAGACTCACTCACTAACAACCTGTGGTGTGCCGATGGCACACCTTAGAAGACTGAAAATGAAGAGAACTTGAAACATGAAGCTCAAAGACTCTAGCCTTTAGTACGAGTTGCAGTTCAATATAAAGAAAACAAAAATCCTCACAACTGGACTAACAACCAACATCTGCATAAAAAGAGACCACATTGAAGTTGTCAAGAAATTCACTTTGCTTAGATCCACAATCAATTCCCCCGGAAGAAGCAGGGAAAAATTCAAAGGATGCATCCAAATGTGCAGATCTGGTATATATCTCTTAAAATGTTACAAGGTAAATATGTTACATGGAGGACTGCAGTGCGCCTGGCCATGGTATTTTCAAAGACCTCTGAGGCATGTGAAAGCTGAACAACTGATGCAAAAGACTGAAAAAAATGGATATCTTTGAACTTAAGGTGTTTCTGAAGAATATTGAATCAATCATGGACAATTAGGAGAACAAACAAAATTGTCTTGGCAAAAGTACAATCAGAGCACTCCTCAGAAGAGAGTGCTGAGACTGCATGACCCACGCGTCAGACGTGTTGTCAGGATAAACAAGTCCCTGGAAAAGAAGAGCAAGGCCTCTCAACTCGATGGATTGACTTAGGGGCTGCAGCAATGTCTTCAGTGTAGTAACTATTGTCAGAGTGACTGGCATGTTTTCCTCTATTAGCCATAAGCTAGCTATGATCCAGAATCCAAATCAACAGCACTTCACGTTAGCTGCTTAAACACATAAACACACACACAAGCACATGTCTCTGGAAGTCCTGGTGGCACAGTGGGTTAAGGGTTAGCTTCCTAACCTCCGTATGATCAGTTTAAATTCACATGCTGCTCCGTGAGAAAAGGGGAGGCTGTCTGCTCCCCTGAAATTGTACTGCCTCAGAGATCCTGTGGAGCAAGTTCATTCTGTCTTGTAAAACATGATGAATGAGAAGCCAATCAATGGTGGTAGAGTCCTTGTTGCGTTTCTTTTGTTTGTTAATATTCCCGAGTTAAATGATTTATATTATGTATACCACGTCATATGTATAGAATAGTCCAATGTTATTGCTTGTAATAATACTGAATAATCTGGAAGGAAACTCAAGGATCATCAACTGATTGGATAAATAATGGTGTGTGTATATATATATATATATATATATATATATATATATAATGTATCAGGGAAGATGAATGAATTTCAGCTACAGCCAAACAATATGGATGAACCTCAATAATACAATATTGAGCTATATGTCAGATTCTCTCACTTACATTATCTTATAAAACATTAAAAAATGTTGTGCTGTTTTGAGATATAAATATATTCCATAAAGCAGATATCGAGCACCAAAGAACAAGAATCATATCATTATATAGGAGGAGGAGAGCAGGGTGGGAACATAAGGCCCACTGATGGGTAATTGGTCACCCCTTCACAGGGGAGTCACAGGGAGGATACAGACCAGTCGGGGGGCAGCCAGGCAGTGATGATGCATACAAGTTTCCTCTAGTTCCTGAAGCCTTCCTCCCCGTCCCCCAACCATCACGGGCCCAACTCTACCTTGCAAATCCAGATGGACTGGAGAAGTCACACTGGCATAGAGGGGAACTGGAGATATGGGGAAACCAGGATCAATGGGCCCCTTCGGGCCAATGGTTAGATTGGAGATACTGGAAGGGTGGAGAGAAGGGGGGGTGGAGAAATGGAACCAACAGCAAGGATATATACACAAGCTCCTATTTGAAGGACGGCATCAAAGGAGTGGGTTGGGGAGAGGTCGGGCAGTGTAAGATAAGACAGAACAATAACAATGTATAAAGTATTGAGGGTTGGTGGGGAGGAGAGACCAGGGGAAGAGGGGAAGGAATGGAAAATCCAATACTAGGGGCTTAAGGGAAAAGGTGGACAATTGGAGAGCAATAATAGAAGTGGGTATATGAGGGTGCTTGACGAGCATGCTTATTTATATATTGTGAAAAATGATGTATGAGCCCCCAATAAAATGATTGAGAAAAAAAAAAAGAATTCCAGAGGGAGGGAGGGGGTAAAATGAGAGGCTAATACCAAGGGCTCAAGTAGAAAGAAAATGTTTTGAAAATTATGATGGCAACAAATGTACAAAGGTGCTTGTATTGGGTATTATATTGTGTACTGTATTGTGATCAAGAGTTGTATGAGCCCCCAATAAAATGATTAAAAAGAAAAAATATATATTCCATAGAAATACAGAAATAAAATGCACAAAATTTAGAAAAAGGAGTACCAATGAGTGGAAAGTATGAATTTTATTCAAAATTCTAAATAAAATGGTTTAATAAATGAGGAGGCCATTCATAAATAATAATCCTACTTGGTTAATAAAAATCGCAAGTGGTTCAAACTCATTATGGATCAGTGATGGCAAATTAAAGCAACAGAGTGAAAATATTCATGAGGTTAGCAGAAAATTTCAAAATGTAATCAAATGTTAGTAAATTTTGAGGAATCAAATTTTCTGATATCTATCTCATGAAATAGTAAAGTGATTTACTTATTTTAAGAGGCAATTTTGTAGTATCTATTAAAATTAATGATAGATAAGCCTATGACCAAGAATTTCACTGGTCAGCATAGTTTCAAAATAACACCATTTTTACAAACCATTGCAAAGCAATAGTATCCATTTTTTATGAGTATAAGCTATCCAGACAAAAAGATACTATATGAGGTAGAGGAAACAGGAACCAGAAATCAGGGGATGAGGGTGACAAAGGACTCTATTATCTGTTATAATTTAGTTTTTGAGCACATATATATTATAATATGATATAATATCACATATATGATAATTAACTTTATCAAATGAGTGGAAGAAACACAATAAAAACTGCTTATTAGGAAGCGTGGAAACAGTCAGTCAAATGTAGTATATAAATGAATTGAAAGCAACCATATCCTTTAAAGTTGCTGATAAAAAGAGAAGCATAAAAATTGAAACTTGATGAGTTACAGCATAAACTTAAGAGGCTATAAGAAAGCAAACAAGGCAAACCCAAAGTATTTGTTAAACAAAAATAAGTATATAGAGATAAAAGTAGAAATAAATGAGATCTAAAGAAAATTGTCATAGAAAAGATTATTTAAATCTTTAAGCCTAACCTTTGAAATAGCTGATAACAAGGACAACATCCACCAAGTTTTATAAAGCAAAGACAGAGAGCCAAAGTTAACAAAGTTTGCAAAGAAAAGGAAGACATTTAACTCTAAGTGCCATGGAGATTGAGAAGATAAGAGCAGTGTACAATTTACACAAATAAACCTGAAAACAGATGAATATTATTCTAGACGTATATAACTTATCAAAAACAAATTAGATGACAGAAAAATACCTAATAGACCTACACTATTAAAAACCGTATCAGTCACTAAAAAGCCATTTACCAATATCTACAAAGCTTAGGTTATTTTATTGACGAATTCTACCTCACTTTCAAGCATTAGTAAATTCACTTTTATGCAAACCTTTCCAGAGAAAAGATGAATGAGGAAATTCCCAAATCATTTAATGAGGCTAATATATCCCTTAACTCCAAAACCAGTCAAGAGCAGAAGCAAACCTGAAAATAATGCCAACCTTTCTTACAAGCATAGATTCATAAAGTGAAGCCATTTGCCTACTCCAAGAGGGCTGTTTGTTTTGTTTTGGACAAATTGTTAACAAACCAAATTCATCAATGTGAAAAATAGTTTTTTATTAACCTGGATTTATCCCAGAAATGCAAGGATATTCTAGTATTTCAAAATTGTAAATATATTTTACCACATTATCAAATGAAAGGAAAATACCATCTCATTGGCTATAGAAACATTCTATAAGAAGATTCAATATATATTGATGATTTAAAAGAACCTTAATTCTTAGAAAAATATAGAAAGGAAGTTCCCCTCCCCTGATAAAAGAATCTGATAAGAAACCACTAAAAAGGCAACCATGTGGTGATAAACCTTAGATGTATAATCCTTGTAAAGTCATTTATTTCAATATTGTGCTATTAATGTGTGTGTGGGTTTTGGTTGTTTTGCATCTTTGGTATTTTAAACCCTGAGCATCCCATATGCACACTAGTCACATTTTCTTAGGATAAAATCCAAGGAACAAAAATTCTAAGAAAAATCTCAGTCGAGGTTATTCATCCTATAAATTTTATGATCTAATCTAAAATTACTATGCAAAAAGTTTGTACCAACTTTCAGTGCTACCAAGCAATTTACAAGTATCATTTTATTTGTTTTCTATTTCAAACAAATATTTATAATATTGTATTATATCTCTGTGTCAGTCCAGGTAGGCTAGAGGAAGAAATTTCATAGACATGCATATGGATATAAGGAAAGAGTTTGTATACAAAAGGAATGTGACACTAAGAAGGCATCCCAATCCAATCCAGTACAAAGTCATAAGTCCGATATTAACCCATATGCCCGAAATCAGTCTACAAAGTCTCCTTCCGACTCACGAAGTCATAGGTCAGTGGGTGCAGAATCCCGACGCTAACAGAGGTCTCCCCATAGCTCCTCACTTCCAGGGTTCAGGGTCCATCAACAGCATGCTCCTCCAGCTTCAAAGGTCTGGCTCCATCAGGGCAAAACCATGTGGTCTCTCTGCCGGCTCCTCCAGCTTCTCGGATGCTGCCATCTTGTCTTTTCCATGACTCATCGCCTCTGAGAATAACTCTCAACAACTGGGGAAGATAGCTTCTCATCTTCACGAGGAAAATATCACAAGATTTCCCAGAAGTCTCAGGAGAAAGCCATGCCCACTTAGAGGCCTCATTGGCTGTTCAATGGCTATCTCCAGATTAACAGACTAGACTCCACCCCTACATTTCTATCATAAAATTAACATAAGCACATGACTGCCACAATCTCTTATTATAATCTGCTACACTCTGCCCCAAGATCTGGGATACAGTGTCTGACACTTGGTGCAGAATGTTGGCTAGTTGGGGATTATCTGTGTAGCTTCTTTAAAAAATTGCCTGTGCAAGACTTTACCCAGTTTTCTGAGTGTGCTGTTTGAGATTTGCCAGAAGATTAAATTTGCAGGTATTCAGCATATGAAGTAAGTGTGAAACGGGAAATTAGATTTCATTGAATTGAGTAGCTACTACGTTTCCTAAATCAAAGATAGGACACATGGAAAAGGCACCATTGTACTTAAATGGGGATAAAAGAACAAAGAAAGTGAATACAGAACAGTCTCAAAATCTCAGAAATACATGATTTTCTCATCTACCAAATTAGGACAAAGACCATATCACTGAAAGTGTGAGGGCGTAGGTCATGGCCTACATCACAGATCCAGTTTTTCCTTAATCTGGCATTGCTGTGGCAACATGACACAAGCCGTATTTTTCTGAGGTGAACCTTGCTTTCAGTATTCCTGACATGGGCTAAAATTTAACTCAAATTACTATAAAGTCAGCACATCTCCTTGGTAGAAGACAACCCCCTCAATACCATTTATCATTTCAACCCGCAGTTCTAACCTCAAAATCAATGCAGGCAGACCCCATGGTACAAGTGAGATCTACTCCTAAGTATGTCTTTAAGTCACATTTGTAGGTAAGTCAGAACAGACTCATGTTGCCCAGTAGAAGTGTTGAACTGCTAACCGTAAGGCTGGCAAATCGAACCCAGTGGACACTACTGACAAAAAGATGAGGCTGCTTCCTCCTTTAAATATTTAAGCATTGAAATCCGTGTACATTCACTCTGAGTTGGAATCGATTCAATGACTGTAGCTTGGTTTGGGTTTTCATTCAAGAAAATTTTCCAAGCTTTCCCAGTATTTAAAAGCTGCACACAGAGCAAATGAAGATAATTCTAATGAGAAATTCACTGAAAATAGGCCTTGGTTCAATAATTTCCAAGTGAGGAAAAATTTACATAACAATAAAATCATGTTCCAGTTGTCCATAGCTGGGACTCATAGTAAAAAAATCTGCTCTGGATCATAACAAAGTGGCAAATTAACTTCAGCAAACAAGTTCTTCTTCTCAAATTAAGCCTGTAGAAACTACATAATGGAGAGTAATTAATAAGAATAAGGGGGCTTTGACAAGTTCCTGGGAAAATTTTATGAACTTTTCATTCGATTTTTTCACAAGCTTTGGAAATCCCCCAATTCAATAGATACCTGGAGAGTCCAGAGCCAGTGGTGGTATCCAGGACTACTACAAGTTGGATAGACAGTAGTCTAAAGCAGAAGTGGGAAAAGAAGTTGAGGTGGAAATTTGCAATCTTTTCATGATTTGGGAGTAAGTATCTCCCTCCCATGGTATTTGATGTGGTGTCAGTAGAGTGACATCAGGGCAGTTCTGGCATTGATTGAGCAGAGGCAGGGTGGCTCCAGTGTACCGCATTCTAAAAATGGAAGGATATAAAAATCCCTGAGAGAATTTCCCAGAGGAGTGAACAGAGTGAGTGATATAACTAAGAACTTTCTCCATCTGGGTGGGAGCTTATCATTGCCCCTCTTCTGGAAATTACTAGAAGGGACACAAACAAGTCTGTCTGAAGCTTTTCATCCTGCATATGACCAGATAGGAGAGACCTCAGGAAACTTGTTCATAGGACAAATCACCAGATACCAAGTGAGTAAAAACCATTGTGAAAGAAATAGCAAAAACCTGAACGATGTGAACATGAAATAAAACTATTGGAACAGAACAGTGTATCATCTAAAATTAAGAGAATTATTAAATTTACAGAGATAAAAACCAAAATCCGAACTAACTCTGGCATCGAATCAATTCTGACTTATAGCCACCCTATAGGACAGGGCAGAACTGCCCCAGTGGGTGTTGGAGACTAATTCTTCACTGGAGTAGAAAGCCCTATCTTTCTCCCTCGGAGCTGTCTGATGTTTTTGAACTGCTGATCTTTCCATCAGCAGTGCAAAGAGTTACCACTGTGCCACCAGAGCTCCACAACAAGATAAAGAAATATTATTAATATGAACTAGATATAGGAAACCATAAGATGGAACAAATAGAAATATCAAATACAGAATAAATAGGATAACTGAGATAAAGAAGGAATAATACTCAGAGTATAGACACTCTTATCCAAAACATGATCCAAACTGGTCAATTTATGGTAAATTGTTTGGGTTGTTGTTTTTAGAAATTTTTTAAGTAACAGATATTTAATTTATTTTTTACTTAAAATATATGTATTGTCCTTTGCTTATAGTTTTGTAATGTGTTGGGTCTTTCCTTTGAATGACAGTGTTCTACTTTGTCTTGTTGCACAAAGCAACTAAATTAAAATATACTAACAGTAACCAGAATTTTCAGTTTCTATTTATCTTTCTTTAGTTTGAAGGCAAGAATTTTAAAAGACATTTGCAATGATGTATATGTTAAGGACCTTTAGAACATATTTTGTGCAATATTTTACAGATGTCTCACTCAGTAGCATTGTCTGTGTCACTTTCCTTTGTCAAGTCTTTTGTACCTTTTTAACTAATTTTTGTTTTTTGGGAAATATCAACTCTTCATTTCACATCTGTATATTATTAATTCAAGTAGTTAATGCACATAATTACAGATACCAATGTGAAGCAGACGTGAATGGATCTGGAAACTATCATGATTGATAGTTGCCAAACCTAAACCTTACATGGTGGATTAGATGTTGTCTGGCTACCATTAAGGAACATTTAGATCAAAGATACAATAGAAGAAAGTACATCAAAAGAGAGGATATATAAAACATACATTAAAATTCTCATGGACTATGGAATTTCTGGAGGCAGAGAACAAACACCAAAACCCACTGCCATCAAGTCAATCCCCGCTCATGCTGACACTGTACGACAGAGTAGACCTGCCCTTGCAGACATCTCAAACTTACTCTTTGAATGAAGCAGAAGATCTCATCTTTCTCCCAAGGAAAGACTGGTGGATTTTCACTGCTGAGCTTATGGTTAGCAATTCAATGCACAGCCCACAATGTCTGAAGGATGATCCACAATAATCTTTAAATATTAAGTCAAAAATGACCTCTGCTGTCATCTTAAAACAAAACAATAGTTTAGTTTTCCCAGTTTTGAGGGGAAAAAATTCTCCTTGGAGCCTTATATTATTTTCAGAACTATCCATGTGAGATCAAATAAATAAAAATTCAAAAGTTTTAATAAGGACTTTATGGAGATATGTCTGTGTTGAGGAGGAAGAAAAAAATAATAATGGAGGGTGAGAATTCTTGTCCAACTTGAAGAATATTTACTAATGTCATAAACTGTATATGTAGCAACTGTTGAATTAGTATATATACATTTTCTACATATTCTCAGCAGCAATAGCAGCATAAATTTATTTATTAAGTTAATATATTAGAAACTGAAGTTATGTAGGCAGATGAGAGATCAAACTTCCACAGTCAATGTGCGGAAGACTTGAGTAGGTGTGTTTAACAAAAGAATGGAAAGTTGTCCAGAAATTGGGGATTGATTAAGGGTTTCCAATACATACCTATAAGACAGGTTTCCCCCTCTCTAATAGATATAATAATTTGATTAACATATAAATTAAATACAAAGATCACCACACACACATAAACATTTTCACATAAACCCCAAGCATGTATAAATCAATCCTAAGTGAAATGTTTTGTTTTGTTTTTTGGTGGTTTGGGGCTAATCTTACTGTTGTTGCAAACTAGTTTGGTACTGTAAATTATTCCACAAGACTCTTCAGAAAGTTCTCTTGGCTATAACAATGGGTACACCCTCTCAAAAAAAAAAAACCCAAAAACGAATTTTCACTGGACAGAGAGGAGCTTTCATAGAATGTATTTTTTCCAATAGACAAGCATCTAGCAACTTGCTCAGAGTTAGTGTACTCAGTGGCATCACCTGAGAAGCTTCTCTCTGGTCACAGTTAATTTTTTCGTAAAAATACTTTCACTCAAACCTCGTTTTTGTGATGGACAGTTGAGGAAGAGCCCATGGGACCATGAAATGTTTCTTCCAGCTTGGGAAAAATGCCCAGAAACTGTAGTGATGTTGAACTCAGCTTACAAGGGCAGCACTATGGGAAAACTCAAATATAAAAGAGTGGTTACATGTTTCAAAAAAAGCAAAATGTTCGGTGATGCCCGCCCCCCCCCCCCAAAAAAAAAAGAGTGAAATGTTGATTGATGACAAACCTCATTCCAGACATCTGTCAACTTCTGGGACAGATGAAACTGTTGACGCGTGGTGAATTTGTAATCCGTCCCACTAGGTCAGACTGTTAATCAAGCTTTCTTTTTAGAGGTTCTAAAAATATTGAATAACTGTGTACGACCAAAAAGTCTTAATGTGTGGCAGATGAGGGACTGGTTTTGCCACCACAGCAATGCATTTACTCGTGCAAACATTTCAGGGCTCCAGTTTTTGACAAGACTCAGCATGTCTCTCGCCCCATGTTCCTTAGTCACCTATACTCGGGTGACTTCCTTTTGTTCCCATACATGAAGGGGGGCATGGATTTGACAATGTAGAATAGGTGAACTAAAAAAAAAGGATATTATTTCAGCCATCCAAACAGATGAGTTTGAAAAATATTTCCAAGAGTGAAATCACAAGTTGGACAGATATATTAAGTGTACTGAAGAGTGCTTTGCAGGTGATAAGGTTGTTTTGTTAAAATATTTAAATACATATCTTTGAAAAAAAAGTCAGGTTTTTCTTGGTGGGTGCCCCCGTATTTAGCTGCATTCTTTGGAAAGTTATTCTTTGCAAGGGATGGCACTGTAATCATACTTTTGACATTTTGTGTATATTGTTGAGGTGTAAACTAGCTTCACTACAAAGAGACTTAAAGGGTGGGGGGGGGTTACAAATCTTGTTGAAAAAGAAAGCTCAGAAAAGTTAATTGGTATAAAATAAGAGTTTTATGGAATTTAATATAATCACTGATAGTCTATATTCATTATATTATAACTGGTTGTTATAAATGAACAAGTCAAGCAATCTTAATTTTCATCAGTTACAGATCTATTGATATTCATGCCTTCATAAAAGTCCTTTAATAGCTATTCTGGAACTGAATAGTATTACTCAAATGTCATATTTTTTGCCTTTATTTTTATTGATTCCTCTAACTTATAAGAAGTTTTTCACACTCTCCAATTTCTCATCATGTCCAGCAGAATCAATGTTGTACTCTAAGCTCTAAGCCTGCTATAATGTCTAGCCATAATTCAAATGATGCATTCAAAAGCATCCACATAAGGAAAATATTTTTAAGCTTTTACTGTGGTTTTTATCTTTTTTAATCCATCAAATCTATTAAAGCTTACAGTCTAGAGAATGAAAAAAGCAAAGTTTGCATATTATTGTTTATATGTAGCATGAACTTGAGTGTTATATTCATGTATTAGACTCAAAATCCTAGGAAACACACAATAAAAAGAACCCATATCATTTACCTTCTAAATTGGGAAATGCCACCCCCATATATTGCCCTAACAGTGATACTGAAGAAAAAGAAAATGTTGAGTGAAGAATTGGATTAAGCTAAAAAAAAAAAAAAACCCAAGTCAAATGTCATGTTTATGTTCATGTCCCTCAAAAGCAAGAGCTAAGGAAAGTAAAAGAAATTTGTCTTAAAAACCAATTGTAGTTGTACCTTTAAGAATATAAAACACAAAACCCAATTTTAAAGTGCAAAATGGTCTAATTTAGAAATTTTGCCAAAGGAGTTCATATGGCAAATGCCTTTACATAAATGACAGCACGTATTAGCAATAGCTTGAAGCAAAAATGGTCTTGGAATCCTTAAGCTTGTGATACAGTTAAGTGTTATTTCAAATGTCAATGAAGACAGCTGGCACTAAAACACAGGAAGCAAACCACGTCTGAATGAATCTGAGTTTGAGGCTAGCGCTTCGTGATTGTTCAGAAGTTCTAATGCACTTCGTTCATCTGAAATTGCTGGTTGTGAAACAGCCCCGAAGAATGTTCTCAATTCTGTGTTAGTTGCAAAACTCACTCTCATCAAGGAAATGGGAGGACACAGGGGGGCTGAAAATAACTCTTGATGTGTGGGGTTTAATATTCTTGTGCATTGCTGGGAATAAGTCCTCATGCATTGAGAGTACAAAGTTCTTACAGTGGTAGAGCCTTAGCGGTGAGTTAGGTGTGGAATCCACTAGTGTGGGATCCACTAGGTGTGGTTTAAGATATTTGTATTCATCTCCAGTACCTAAACATGACATCGTCACTGGTCTTCCTTTTTAAAATTTGGGTTCATTTGTCACACTCCCACTCAGGCGAGCTTAACTCCTAAACCAAACTAGACCAAATGTCACTGAATCCATTTTGATTTATCGCAATGACAGTGTGGAACTGCTCTGAAGGGTTTCTGAGGCTAAATCTTTACAGGAGTAAAGAGCATCATCTTTTTCCCCTAGAGTAGCCAGAGGGTTTAAGCTAAACTTTTATTTTTTTAATAGACTTATTGGGATATAATTAGCACATCATACAATTCAATCATATTAAGAAGAGTTCTGTATCATCACCACAGTCAACTTTGGAACATTTTCTTTCTTCTTGTATCCTTTGTTGACTTCATATTTCCCCACCTTCCTCCCCAGGCCTTCAGGTAATTATTAATCCAGTAATTGTATTCATAGCTCTACCCATCCTTCCTATTTCTTTTCCAGGAAACCATACAAAATGAAGACAAAAAAAAAAGCCTCAGCACCAATGAGAAACATCAACTAAAAAGAAAGCATAAAATATTTTAAAAACTAGAATAAATTAAAAATTATTCAAAAACAAAATCAAAATACAGGCTAACTATATATGCTAAAATCCACAATAAGGCTCTCTGTCTGATATTAAGACTGCACATTTCTAGATTATGGTCAGTGAGGATTCTTCAGAGACTCAATCCATGTAGAGATCCTGCAAAGGGATTTGGGGCTTCTACTATCCACCAAAAACTACAACAATAAACCACCAAGCTCACTGTGATAATTCAAAACTATTCAGAAACAAAATCAAAATATAGGCTAACTATCTATGCGATCAAACTCAATGTCAACTCAAGGCCCTTGTGAGTTTCTAAGACTGTAACTCATAACAAGAGTAAAAGACTCCATCTTTCCCCAAGGAATAGCAGGTGCATTTAAACTGTGGACCTTTCAGATCATGATCTAATGCATAACCACCATGCCACAGTTCTGAAAATCACTTGTTTAGAATTTAAACTTTAGTACCATTCCTCCCTGTGGGTTTGTATTTTATTATTTACAAACCTTGGATCCAACAGGCAGGTATGCTTCTTCTGTGTGTACTCAGTTTACCTTTTGTTTCACAGAGCAATTCATAACTCAGACCACCAGAGTTCATTAAGACAATAAAAAGGCATGCATATGAACAACACTGGAGATCCTTAACAAAATACAAATACAAAATACAAATGAACATAATCCAAAGGCATATTAAAAGATTTATACATCCTGACCAAGGAGAGTTTTTTCAAGAATGCAGAGGTGACCCAACTTGAGAAAATCAGTCAACCTAATGGAATAAAGGGTGATGAAAAAGAGAAAGATCAACAAGATGGATTAGCAATGCATCCAACACTAGGCTGAAACATAACCATTGAGAGAATGACATCTATATGGATGCAGAAAATGTATTTGGTAAAACCCAATACCCTTTGTTCACAAATATATATATCTTGATATAGAAGGAAAATCCCTCATTATGATTTAAGACATAAAGGAAAATCCAAGAGGCAGCATTATATCTAGTGGGAAAAGGCTGAGAGCTTTCACCTTGAAATTAGGAAAATCAGGGTACCAGTTCTCACTACTTCCATTCAACATTATTTTAGGAGTCCTAGTCAAAGCGGTAAGATAAGAGAAAGAAATAAAAACTCTCCAGATTGGAAAATAAGAAGTAAAGTTATCTCTATTCACAAAAAATAAAGCCCTCTCTATAGATAACCCAAAAGAGTCCACGAGAACACTTTTAGAATAGAGGAACTCAGCAGTTGCAGGGTTCAAGGACAAAAATCATTTTATTTCCACACACCAGAAATGAGGAATCTGAAAAGAAAATTGGGGAAATAATTCCATTTACAATATCATTTTTTTATTTTTTTATTTTTTTGTGGGGGGGGGCATCACTGCCCTCTGGTGGTTGTGGGAGCTACCCAGCCTTGCTACTGCTGGATTTGCACCGACAAGCCAGTGGGCCGCAGTCCTGCACTCAACCACTATGCCACCAGAGCTCATTTAAAAGAATAAAGTAACCAGTAATAAATATAACCAGTGACGTGAAGGACTTTTACACTGAAAATTAAAGCACTGTCAAAAGAGATGAAGGAAAACGTGAGCCAGCTCTGACCCACAGAGACCTCATGCACAACAAAACAAAACACTGCATAGTCCTGTGACATTCTTGTCATGGTTCTTATCATTGTTGTGTCAGTCCATCTTGTTGGCTGGCCTTCTTCTTTTTCTTTGCCCTTCTTTTCTACCACACAGGATTCGCTTCTCCAAGGACTGGTACCTCCTGACAACATTGCTCAGAATATGTAAGATGAAGTGTCGCCATGGTTGCCTCTAAGGAGCGCACTGGCCGTACTTCTTCCAAAACAGATTTGTTTATCCTTTTGACATCCCAGGGTATTTTCAGTATTTTCCAGCACCACAATTCAAACGTATCCATTTTTTTCCTTATTCAATGTCCAACTTTGAAATGCATATGAGGTGACTGAAAATAACCTGATTAGGGTCAGGTGCATATATGAAAGCTTAAATGAATGGAAAGATGACTAAAAGATAATATTGTTGAAATGCCTATACTATCCCAAGCAATCTATAGATTTAATGCAATGCCAATCCAAATGACAGCAGCCTTCTCTACCAAAAGAGTAAAAACAGCTTTATATGAAAGAGTGAGACTCAAAAAGCTAAACCAGTGTTGACAGAGAATAAAGGAGAATCCAAACTTCCTAGTTTTAGGAGGTTAATTTTAAAGCATTTCCCTGGTGCTCATACAACAATAGACAAATAGACCAACAGAATATAAATAAAAGTACAAAATGAACCCCTATTGAATATTGATGAGGGTTCTAAGTATATTTGGTGATTTTTTTTCTTGGTTTGAGGTTTAGGGTCCTGGACGTTAATAGACTTAATCATGTGTGTAGTGCTTCTGGGGCAGAGTGTCTGGTGTTCTAAAAGCTACCCAGTGGTTATTCAAGGCACAATAGTCGGTCTGTATTCACCTGGAACAACAGAGGTAGAAATACAGTGAGAAATGGGAGAATACCAAGGGGTGGCTAATTGCATTCATGGAATACTGGTCCCTTTACTACAAAATGAGAATAAGTGTAATGTGACTAGCTACCATTACTTAATATTTTAATTAAAGGTTGCATGGAATAATTCTGATCAAAAGAGGGGAGATGTAGAACAGAATTTCAAGTTCCCATAAACTCCAGTTTTCCTGCAACCATAGATGGTGGATGAATTCCTGAAATTAGTGTTTTGAGATAATCTTTAAACCATAGCCTACACTTATCCCTGAAATCATCTTAAAATCAAACAATAAAAAAATTTTAAGCTAATTACAATGAGTTTATTCTGACTCATACTTTTCCTATAGTACAGTAATTTTCAACTTTTCTAATACCATGACGCTTTCATACAGTTCCTCATGTTGTGGTGACTCCCAACCATAAAATTAGTTCCATTTCTACTTCATAACTAAATTTGCTACTACTATGGATCATCATATAAATATTTGATATGCAGGATGTATTTTCATTGTTGCAAATTGAACATTCTAAAGCATAGTGATTGATCACAAAATAATATGTAATTATGTATTGTGAAATATTTATTTCTAATCACAAATCAATGAAATTTTGCCTTGAAACATGGTTGGGGGGCAATCTTCCCACTGGATACTCATATGTGGGTGCATTTGCATGTGACCAGGGCTGCCTGGAAAAGATAGAGGAGTGATGTCTTGGTTCCTGAGACCATTGGAAATATATTTTTTCTGATGGTCTTAGGTGACCAAAAGGGGTCACGACCCACAGGCTGAGAACCACTGCTATAGTAGAACTTTCCCTGTGAGTTTTTACTGTGGGTTACTGAGGCTGTAAATATCTACAAAAGCAGAAAGAAAGCCTCATCTTTATCCCATGAGACTGCTGGAGGTGGGGGTTGGGGGGTGAACCACCAGCCTTGGGGTTAGCAGTTCAGTTTGTAGTGCACAAGCCACTGGAGCCCCTTGACCAACCAATGGCTTAGCTTAAAAAATATCTGCCTTGAGATCTGCCTTATGCTCTTTTAAGAGCCAACTATATGGAATCAACAGTAAATGGAAAGATTCCATTGGAAACTTAAGGAGCAATGAGATTATGAAAATTAAGGAAGATCAACTCAGACACAGAAGGTGAGAAGCTAAGAATGTAATTAAGGTCACTAAGTTGCATATGTAGAAACTGTAAAATCGGTTTATGATCTCTTTTGTATATTCTCAACAGCAGTAATAAGAAAAAAGAGTGGATAAATGGAAAAAATTAAGGGATAAAAATATTGACCTTTAAAAATTGATAATATGTGGATTTTATATCACCACTTAATATTAATATCAATTTTTCTTGTTATATTCATTAAATATATTTTAAATATCATTTTAATTTCTGAACAAAAAATATATTGTTTCACTTTTGTAATTTTTCTTAGCTACTATTGATGAGAAAAGTTGCAGGGAAACTAATTATGTTATTCTTCAACTCATTTTTTCTAAGGACAAGTATTATTAGATTTACCTAGAAGATCTTCCAGGAAAGCACATATTTGAATGTAATGCAGATTACCATAGCCCCCAGCTTCTGCGAAACTTTAGGACTTAGGGTCCCAAATGCCAACTACTAACTCCCAGGAAAAAAGAAACAAAGTTAACTTTCAAGACTATCAAGGTTGCTAAATAAAAAGTGACAATTGCTTCTAAAACTGTAAAATAGCCTACTACTGAAATTGTTCTGATAGAAATTCCTTTCTGCTGATAGAACACATAGTATAAAATAAAATGATATCCCATTTGAATTATTTTCTATGGACCAAAGAAGTAGAAATAGAAGTGGGTGAAATGATAGAGAACTAAATTTCAGCAGGATTCAGCTGTCTACAAATTTGTTCAGCTCCTTGGAAAGTAGTGAGATTTCTGCCTTTGGTAGTGTTCAATCACACGTTGGGCCTACTCATGACAGAAGTGTTGGAGCAATCAAACACTCACTACATGCCTGGACTACATACAAGGTGATCCCAACTCTAAAATCGTTTCATCCTAAACCGTGCCTAGGTTGTGTGTGTGTATATCAGTGGGGGTGGCCACCATGAGGGTGTATGTGTGTGATTATTAAATTTATTGAAATGGAATTAAAGCTGGTTTATTAGGGACCAATATTTCTGATCAATATCTTGTATTAGGCTCGTTATGAATTTGCAGAGATGAGAGATTATATAGAACACTAACAAATGCAACTTTGGAAAACCCTGAACTGCCATTTCTGTTAATAATAAAAAGTGGAAAAGCTGCAGAAATAGCTATTATCAGTGTTTACTGGCTGACATAATTTAGCAAATTCAGAGAAAATAATCTTCCCCTTAAGTTATAAGGTGGGTAACTACAAAAAAAATCTGACCACAGGTTAATGAAGCTGAATTTCTTCTGGCTGTAAGTACATTTATTTCTTATATTAACTTTAGTAACTTAACAATGCCTATTCACAATCCTAAAACATATTTTGTTCTGTTCTTTATAGGTTGAGCATTTAAAATTCTATTTTAAAACATTAAAATTAATTTTGAAAGAAAATAATGAAATGCAGAGCATGGAGCAAGGCTGGGTATAAGACTGGAGTGCATAGGGGAGATTTCTCAGAAAAATAAATAAATGATAAAAACAGCAACTCTGAATATTTGCATAGTGGGGTTACTAAAACTCTAATCAGTAGTCTTAAAAACACAAAGCTGTGATCTCAGATTTAGATCCTGCCTCCAAAGAATCTTTGGTGGTTCTGTAGGATAAGTGTTGGGCTAAAATCACACAGTCTGCAAATCAAAGTTTCTAGTCACTCAGAGAGAAAAGAAGCTGCCTGCTCCCATAACAATTGAAAGTCTGAGAAAACTAAGGATCTATTCTACTCTGTTCTATAAGGCTTCTATATACTATGATTGTTTCATGGCAATGGATTTGGTTTGGCTTCCAATCAGTGGGGCAAAGCCAAAACACACAATGGATGAACTGTGACTGATTTTAGATCATTTCAGAAGCTACAAATACCGTATAAGCCCGAGTATAAGCCCAAATTGCAGCCAAGGCAGCTAATTTTACCACAAAACTTAAAAGTGGCAGAAAATTTTGGCTTATCCTCATGTATTTATGGTAATCATTATCATGACACCTTGATATTGTTTTTAGATCACATCAAGTTGCTTCGGACTCAGAGTAACATGCACAGCCGAACTAAACATTGCTTGGTCCCATGCCATTCTGACAATTTTTCTAATTCAACCCATAATTGCTTCCACTGTGTCAATCCATCTTGTTGAAGATTTTCATCTTTTTCAGTGCACTTTTACTTTTCCAAGCATGACACGCGATTCCAAGAACAGATCTCTCCTGATAACATGCCTTACCTGTTTCTTAGGAGCATTCTGGCTGTACTTCTTCCAAGACAGATTTGTTTGTTCTTTTAGCAACCCGTGGTACTTTCAGTATTCCTCCCCAGACCCTCACCACTATTTATTTACTGTCCCTCTTTCACATGCATATGAGATGATTGAAAATACCAGAGCCTCGTTTGAGCAAAATTTAATTTTGTGCAGCAGATTTGTCTAATGCAGCATATTCTTTCACTCCTTGACTACTGTTTCCATGAACATTGATTGTGGATCCAAGGAAAATGAAATCCCCTAAAATTTCAATCTGTTCTCCAATTCCTCATGATGTGTCTATCAGTGCGGTTATGAGAAACTTGTTTTCCTTTACATTGAGTTGTAATCGATATTAAAGACTGCAGTCCTTGATCTTCGTCAGCGAGTCCTTCGAGTCCTCTGTGCATGGTTATGTCATCTGAATGCCTGCGTTGTTAATAAGCCTTCTTCAAATCCTGATTCTGTGCTCTTCTTCATATGATCCAGCTCCTTAGTTTATTTCCTCAGCATGCAGATTAAGTAGGGTAAAAGGTTACACCCTGACACATCTGTCATGATTTTATATATTAAATGATATTAATAACACACTTATTATTACAAGTCTCTAACTCAGAATGAGCTACTTAACCTCAAGTCTCAGTTTCCCCATGTGTAAAACTAAATGGGGAAAAAACAAAAACTAAACTAACAGAACCACAGCCATTAAGTCAGTTTTGAGTCAGAGCAACCCTCTATATTGCTGCTGACACTGAATTTTCACAGGAACAAGGAGGCTTCTCTTTACCCTATGACACTGAGGATGGCTTTGAGCCACTTACCTGCTGTCTACTATGGCTTGCAGCCCAACAGTCCTCAGAGTTTTTGGCTCAATGTGCAGATTGAATAAATATGGTGAGCAGATAACAACTTTGCACACCTCCCCTGTATTTGGACCATGCGTTTTTCCGTGTTCTTGTTGAATGACTGCCTCTTGGTCTATGTACAAGTTCTGCCCGAGCACAATTAAATGTTCTGGAATACCCATTCTTCTCTAAGCTATCCATAATCCCTTATGATCCACAGTGTTGAGTCATTTGCATAGTCAATATTATCTTCTTTCCGTCAAGATCCATCTGATGTCAGCAATGATAGCCCTTGTGCCACTGCCACATCACTTCATAATCCAGTTTGAATTTTGAGCAGCCCCATGTCAATGTAATGTTACAATCATTATTGAATGATTGTCAGCAACAGTTTACTTACATGTGATATTATTTGATAATTTATATATTTACTTTTTTAAAAATGTGTACAAATAGCCAAATACCTGGCTTCAAAAAATCTTTCTATAGATGAGTGAATGTTTCCATTTGTTGAAGCATTTCAATTAGTATTTTTGTCAATTCCTAGAACCTTGCTTTTTGGTGATTCAGTACCACAGATTCTTGATCATATGCTGCCTCTAGAAATGCTTGATTGAATCAGTTTTTTTTGATTCAGCAACTGGGTATTTATTCCAGAGTCTTTGGATGCTCCCAGAATAATTCAATGTTTAGGCCAAAGAATCTCTTAATATTGCAACTTGAGTTTTAAATTTTTAATTCCATTCTTTCAACTTGAGATATGATGAACATATTCTTCCATGTTAGTTTTCTAACTCCAGGTCTTTGCATGTTTCATTATGACACTTTATTCCACCTTCTCTGGCTGCCTTTCAGAACTTTTTGTTAAATTCTTTGCTTCATTTCTTCCATTTGTTTTCACTACTCTACAATCAAGATCAAGGTTCCATTTTGTCTGATATCCAATTTGATCATTTCTTTCTTCTCCATCTTTTTAATGACACTTTCTTCATGTGTGGTGTTCCTGATGTCACCCATTACTCATCAGGTCTTCTATCATTAGAGTTTGATAAGTCAAATTTACTCTATTTTTCAAATTAATGGTAGAATCACTAGTGATGAAATAATTTAAGAATTCTACCAACTTATTCCTCCTGAAATTGATCAAACACATAGGTAAATGCATTGATAATTATTTAGCAAATGAAATGTGAAAGTTGAAAATAGGAGGGATGAACAAAATTGGAATATAGGGCCTCGGTGATAGTAATAAAGCTGAAGATTGTGTCATAGAATTTTGAAAGACCAAGAGCTTCTTAATTGCAAATATTTCTTCAGCAAAATGAATGATGACTATAACCACAGTCTCTGACATATATAATAAATAGCAATTAAATAAACTACATATGAGGGAAGAAACAAGAGAAAGGTTTGCTATCAACAGGCCAAGGACTGAGTATGGAACAGCCTATCGATTGCTCATGTATAAGTTCAGGATTAAGTTGAAGAGAATTAAAACAATTCCAAAAAAATCCAAAATATAACCTTAAGTCTATCTTAACTGAACTTTGAGAACATGTGGTACTTTAAAGGTCAAACCAAAAAGTCCAGATTTTTAAACATGAAAAATCTTGTTGGAAAGTAGATAAACTTGTCTTTCAACACCAAATGCATAGCAAAAATTTTGTTTTCTACTTTTGTATTTTCTTTGCATGGGGTTGGGGGCAAGGGCAGGGAAGGCATTGACTTGGGTAAGTGTTTGGCCATGATGGATATTTATAAGAAGAATCATCCTCAATCACCCTATGTATTTATAAGAAGGATCATCCTCAATCACCCTATGGTGTTTGTTTGTTTGTTTGTTTTGGGGGGGAGGGGGTAGCAGGGTGCCCCTGGTGGTCGTGGGAACCCTGTGTTTTTTCTGTAAACCCACTATCATCAAGTTGATTACAATTCATTTACAAGCCAATGGAAACTTTCTGAGACTATGACTATTTACTCGGTTAGCTAACGTTATCTTTTTCTTACGGAGTACCTGTTGAATTTGAACTGCCAACCTTTAGTTAGCAGTCCAACAGCAAGCCCATAGAGTGGCACATGGCTCTTGTTGCTTTTGCTAGTTAAATAGAAAGAAATGTACCATTCAGGTTTCTTTATTTGAATAAAATATAAAAAGTTGCAAATATCTTCCCTGACAACTCCAGAAATTTGAACTCTGCAATACATATGAAAATATGGTTTGGAAATTCTGAAGCTTGACAAGTATTCTCCAACATTATTATCAAGAAACATCTGACTGCTCTAAAACCTCAATTCTCTATACTAGGGAGGCCCACTTTGTTAGAGAAAGTGGTGAGTTGCTTAGACAAAATGATGGCAACTCGGTTTTCCTCTCTACTGCACTCTACATTGGTGAGTTCAGTAATGCCAGTGAGGACTTACTGACTTAAACTGCACTTCACCTTGAGTACATTTCCTGATAAATTGGAGGAAAGCAAATTGGAGAACACCAGGAGCAAATATTTATAATTACAACAGAATTCATTATAAATTGAAGTTTGTTTGCAAATTTCTCAATCGTGAAATAAAAAATATTTATTTACATGCCAGTTTGATCAAAATAGAGACTGACTCAGTGATGTGTAAAAATAAAATCTGAGATATTCTATGAATAAAGCTTCCAGTTAGCAATAAAGACAAGTTTATAAGCAAATAAAACAACAAAACAAAGCAGAATTAATTCTAGGGAGAAAATATAAAGAAAATGTGAGAATGTTTTAGTTGTTCTCTCCAGTTTATTTTTATGATCAGCTTGTGAGCACTTCCCAGTTAATATAAATTTAAATGCCTTTCTTGCAGGAGTAGAAGAAAGTCAGTAGCTTGTGTCTAACTGTACTAAGCCAAATAAAAGTCATGCTGAGGAATTCCTGTGAATTTAATTACTGTTACTTTGCCAAAGTGAATTCAACTGTGGTAATCTTGCTTGACATTAACCACAGTATGCGATAAAATTCCATTTTTATATGCAAGCAGGAGAAAAAAGTCAGAATTAGTGAAAAATGTATTTTATAAAATAGATACATCTTTTTGCTTAGTTTCCAGTAAATAGCTTAGACTAAAACTGGCATCTAATAAGTTTTCATAAAACATGGTTTAGTGACCAGATTAAGTTGTTGAATTATCATGTGAATAGTTTCCTTGAACTTTCAGAATTCATAACACAGATTGTCCTTACATAGCTTAAATATTAACTTGCCCCATGGAAACAAAATCAATTTTGCTAAAATGCTGTAGATAAACTGTTGAGTCCAGTTATTTTCTTTGATACAGGGTGAGGAGGAAGCAGATTTGAGGCTATTTAT
Organism: Nesogale talazaci; assembly: GCA_004026705.1. NCBI lineage: Eukaryota > Metazoa > Chordata > Mammalia > Afrosoricida > Tenrecidae > Nesogale > Nesogale talazaci. Next base: position 40,032 of record PVJH01015135.1, read on the forward strand.
ATTAAATTTTAAAATGCCTAGATTGGAAATTTATTTTTTTATATATTTTTGTTTGTGGATATAGTATCTTATTCACACACACACACGCACACCTACACACACACACACACACAATTTTCACCAATAAATCAAGCAAAATCCCTCAGTGGTTAACTCTTTAGAAGTAGACTCAGGCAGCAAAGTCCTAAGAATCAAACAGTGTGTCTATCAGTCTGGTTTTGCTATCGATTCCCTTTTGAAAAATCTGTCATCAGGAGATTTTTGCATGTGAAACAAAATTGAATTTGCTCACAGATTTTCAATACATGCCCCAAGAAGGAAATTATGATGAAGTCTCTTCATTTGGATATATGTGGTTACATGATATAAATAGATAAAAGAGTGCTAATCAGTGTGGCTACATTGCTGTGGAAGGAATCTTTTTTAAAATGCAAACACTCATCTGCAATCTAAAATAAGTAACTATCATATTATCAAAACTCTTATATGTTGATAAAAATGAGTGCTGGCAATAGTTTGAGGAAAAGGTCACCCTTTGCGCCATTAGTAGACATGTAAATTGCTTCACTCCTTCTGAAGAGCAGACTGGCAGTATGTTTAAAAAGGAAATTTTGTTCATTCCCTTTGACAGAAGAAGCCAATGTACAGCTGTGTTGTATTTGGACAATCACTAAAAAAGCTAAGATTTTAAATGATATACAATACTGCATTGTGCATAAGAATATAGAAACAGCCCCATCGCTGAGGAAATAAAATTTGATAGGAGGATATACTGTACTGTGATTAAAAATGATGCATTAGATTCAAATGTATAGCCATGGAAAGAGAATTATGAATATCCTTGAACTAATTAAAGTTATATAAACATTATGGTAAAATTTATATATCATTACCTGTTTCCAACGGCCTCTTTAAAGTGTCAAAAAACAAAGATGTCCCCTAAAGTGGGTCTCAGCTGGACAAGGAGGAAGGAAGACCTCAGATGAATTGATGAATTTGAACTACAGAGTTGGAGAAGAATATTGTTATAACATGGAATGTCAGAAGACTGAACACAATGGTTCTGGAAGAAATATAGTCAGAGTGCTCCTTAAAAGCTCTTGTTTATATTTAAATTATCAATTCACCTGGAAATTATATCATTATAAAAAAAAAGTTAGAAAAACACCTCTACTTTGGGTTTTCCCCTCCACTCCACTTATTCTGCAATATTTTCCAAAAAGGCTATATTTACCCATATGGTATAAGTAGTCATTTCTCTATAAATTAATATTTCTTTCTAATGTAATACAAAGGAGGGAAAAAGAGTTGGAAATGATTAAGTGACAGTAAATTTCATCCAAGGTGAGAGGGTGGGGCAAGAAATGTAAGTGAGATATCAAATCAACTCTTCTTTACAAAGCAATTACTAAATCTGGATAAAATACAGAATGAGTAGGCATTTGAAGAGATTTACTAGGATCTTAAGGGCAAGATATTGAATTTTTTAATTAATTGAATTATGTCAATGACCTTTTTGTTTGTCTTCAATGAAGCTTGAACTTCTTCTTTCAGTACCTTACCCAAATGATACTTTATCAAATGATTCAATGTTCAACCAATTATTTTTAGTTCATTGACTATAGCCTCCAATCTTTTTATGCTGCCTGTATCATTTAATATTTTGCCCATAGAATCTTTAATATTCCAACTTGAGAATTGAGTTTTCTTCTTCATTCTCATGCTTGAAATGTGCTAAGCATATTTCTCCTTCTTGACTTCCTAACTCCAGGCCTTAGCACATTTCATTATAATACTTCATCTTCTCAAACTGCCCTTTTCAACAAACTGTTTAAACACTGGAAGCATGCATTCACCTATACCAAGAGAAATAGCTGGCCAACTGACTCAAAGTGATTCATATCTGCACCCAAACCAAAGAAAACTGACCCAACAGAATGAAAAAATGGTCAAAATATATTGTTAGTATAGGGCTGAGCCCCAGTGGCGTAGTGGTTGTGCGCGGAACTGTGGCCCACTGGGACGGAGGTTCAATTCCAGCAGTGGGGTGGGGCCTCCTACTCCCACCACCAGAGAGCAGTGATGCCCAAAAAACAAAACAGAACATTAGTATAACATACAAGTAAAGTTTCACTTAGGCTCATTCAACAAAGTTTTCAATGTCAACTGGGAGCTGGCAGAAATCCAAGTTGTATTCAAATGCGGGCATGTCATAAGGGCTATCATTACTCATGTAAGATGGATCTTGACTGAAAGCATAGACTACCAGAAAGATGTTTACTTGTGTCTTATTAACAGTGGAAGGCATTGACTCTGTGGATCATAAAAAAATGTGGATAGCCCTGAGAAGAATGGAAATTCTAAAACATTTCATTTTCCTCATACAGAAATTGCATGGATCAAGTAACAATTGTAGAAACATAACAAAGAAACACTGCATGGTTTAGGAAATCAGGAAAAGTAGTGTCAGTTACATCCTTCAATCATATATTTGTCCTGCTTGCTGAGCAAATAGTCTGAAAATCTGGCCTAAGAAAATTGGAAGTTGTCAAAAATGAAAAGAGATGTGAAGATAGATGTCCTAGACATTGGTGAGTTGAGATGGACTGTTATTGAATATTTTTAATTGAGCAGTTATATAATCTACTATGCCAGGAATGGCAAGTTGAAGAGGAATGGTGTCATATTGGTTATCAAAAAGAGTAGTTCAAGATGTATCCTGTAGAACAACATTGTCAGTGAAAGGAGAATATCCATACACGTAAATGAAGACCAGTTTATATGAAGAGCTATTATTCAAACTCATATACCAACATCTCTTATTCCAATGATGAAGACATTGGATATTTTACCAACTTGTTCAGGTGGAAATTGATCAAACATATAATCAATATGCATTGATTAATTGAAATCTGAAATGTGAACGTTAAAAACTTAAGAAGGATAAGTAGTTGGAATTCATGGCCTAGATGATAGATAATAGAAATAACATCATAGCTCACTTAAAATGTTGCAAGACTAATGACTTTAGCAAGACTGATGACTTCCTCATTGCAAATCCCTTTTTTTAACAACACAAATAGTTTTACGGGTACTCCTCACTAGATGGACTATTCAGGAAACTAATCAACGACATCTTTGAAGGGTATTGAAGGAGAAGCTCAATATCATGAATCAGAACAAGGTCAGGATGCAAGTGCAGAACAGACAATAAATTTTCCAGATACAATTTCAACCTAAACCACAATTCGAAAAACCAATCTCATTGCCATCTAGGTGATTCAGACTAGGAGTGTTCTTATATAACATTTCTGAGACTGCAAGTCCTTGTGGGAACCGATAGTCTCGTCTTTCTCCTGAAGAGCAACTGGCTTGTGTCAACCAGCACTCTTGTAGTCAGCATTCTGATGTTTGCCCAACAACAAGTCCCTAAGATCTTGAGTACTTCTCAACGAAAGTGAGAGACCATTTCAAGAATAAATTAGAAGCATTGAGTACTAATGCTGAGTTGACTGACATCCAGGACATCACACATGAGAGAGCATAGCTCAGTGGGAGAGCAATTGACTGTAAGACCTCACACATGAGAACAACGACCACAGCAAAGCTCACTGCCATCCAGTCCATGCAGACTCGTGGCAGCCCTCATGCACAGGGTCAATCTGCCCCTTGTGAGTTGTCAAGCCTATCATTCTTTTCAGGTGTAGAAAAACCCATCTTTCTTCTTGAGAGTGGCTGGCGAGTTGGAACCAATGGTCTTATGGATCACAGTCCAACTCATCACAGTTATGCCACTAGGGATCATTGGAAGGAAAAAAAGGACATTAAAATTACAGGGAAGGAAAATGAAAATGTGGGTCAGAAGAGACTGACATTTGTTCTTGAATGTAGAATGGTTGAAGTCAATGCAAGAAATGATGAAATAAAAGAGTTGAAGAGAGATTTGCTCTTTAAACTTTCCTTCAACTCACAGTAAGAAAATTCAACCAAATAAATAAGCTTTAAAAGGAGATGGAAGAGGGAGAAGAAGAAAATGGGACAAGGGAATAAATGGAGGGAACCACAAAGGAAGGAAGGAAACAAGGAAACAAGGAAGGAAGGAAGGACAGTCACAGTATTGCAGTTCTAAAAATAAATGATAAATATTCAAGCATTTCAAGATAAAACATATGATCAAGAAATGATGGTACTAATAGAAAACCCCAAACTACACTAGGGCATTGGAAGGAACCAGGAATTAATGGAATACAAATAGATATTTTTTAATAAGAGGATGCAATACTGTAAGGTTTGTCTGTGCTAATATATTTGGAAGATAACTACTGATTGAAAGAGAGCAATAGACATTGTACCAAAAAAAATTTTAAAGTAATTCAACATAAATTGTCAAGCAAGTCATAAAAATTATATAAAAGCAAAATTTTGCTAAGGTTATCTTAAAATTATTTTAGCAGTATCTGTATAAGGAACTACTGGAAATTCAAGCCACATTCAGAAGAGGTCACAAAAATGAGAGATATTGTTGATGTCAGAGGGATCTTGGCTGCAAGTAAAGAACATCAGAGTGATGTTTATCTGTGAGGACCATAGCAAATTATGGGTAATATTAAGGAAAATAGAAATTCCAGATCCCTAAATTGTGTTCAAGGGGAATCTGAATGTAGAAGAGGAAGTCTTTCTTTTTTTATTTTGGCATCACTGCCCTCTGGTGGGAGTAGGAGGCCCAGCCTTGCTCCTAGAGAGCTGCTGGTGTATTTGAACCGCTAAGCCAGTGGGCCGCAGTCCCTCACTCAAGCGCTAAGCCACTGGGGCTCAGCAGAGGAAGTCTTTCAAAAAGAACAAAGGTATATTGCCTGGTTTAAAATAAGGAAAGATGCTTGTCAAGACTTTATTTTTTTTACAATACTTATTCAATCCACACACTGGGCAAATAACTCGAGAATTGTACTGTATAGAGAAGAATATGACATCAGTATTGGAGGAGGCCTTACTAACAACCTGTGATGTGCAGATACCTCACCTTGCTCTGTCAAGTGAGAAGAATTTGAAGCACTTGCTGATGAAGATCAAGGATTGCAGCCTTCAGTATGGATTACATTTTAACATAAAGAAAACAAAAATTTTCATAACTAGTTCAGTAAGTATATTCATGATAAAAAGAGAAAATATTGAACTTGCCAAGAATTTAATTTCATCCACAAACAAGGCCCCTAGAAGCACTATTCAAGAGATCAAAAGGCATTTTGCAGCATTTGTTAAATCTGCTACAAAAGACTTTTTTTAAAGTATTAAAACACAAAGATACTTCCTTGAGGACCATAATTTGTGCCCTATACAAACCATTGTATTTTGAAAAGCCTCATTGCATATAAAAACTAGACAATTAAGTGACTAGAATCTTTAAAAAAAAAATTATAGGGGCTCTTCTGCTATTATAACAATCCATAAATCAAATATAACAAGATAACTTGTACATATTCTGCCATCATCATTTTCAAAACATTATCCTTCTACTTGAGCCCTTTGATATCAACTCCTCTTTTTAACCTCCCTCCCTCCTCACCCTTTCACCCTCATGAACCCTTCATAGATTATATTTTACTTGTATTTTTCGAAATCTTGCACAGTCCGCTATGTTCCTTCACCCACATTTCTGTTATTCATCGCCCTCGGCAGAAGGGGGTGTATTATACATCCATCATTACTATCCGTTCCTCCTTCCTCCTCTTCCATACCCATACCCTCATGGTATTGCTACTCCCATTACTGTTTCTGAGGGGTTTATCTGTCCTGGATTCCATGTGTTGGATGTTCTTATTTGTACCAATGTATATATTCCACTCTGGTCATATTTGTGAGTTAGAACTTGGGCCATGATAGCGGGGCCATGAAAGAGCCGTCAAAGAATTAGAGGGCTGTTGTGTGTTTTGTCAGCGCTGTACTGCATCCTAGTTGAATCCTCCCTTCCATGTGATCCTTCTGTGAGGGAATGTCCAATTGTCTAACTATGGGCTTTGGGACTCCACTCTGACTTCTGTGCTTCACATTGATATAATTCTTTGTTTTTGATCTTCTAATACCTGATTTCATCAATACCACATGATCACACAAGCTGGTGTGCTTCTTCCATGTGAGCTTCGTTGCTTCCCTGCTATATGACTGCTCAAAGCTTGTAAGACCCCAGATGCTATATCTTTTAATACCCAGGTACCATCAGCTTTCTTTTTGTTTTTTGTTTTTTGGGCATCACTGCCCTCTGGTGGTGGGAGTAGGAGGCCCAGCCTCTGCTCCTGTGGAGCCGCTGCTGGAATTGAACCTCCATCCCAGTGGGCCGCAGTACCGTGCACAACTACTAGGCCACCAGGGCTCAGCCCCAACTTTCTTCACCATATTTGCTTATGCTCCCATTTTACCTTCAGCAATTGTGTCAAGAAGGTGAGTGTCACACTGTACCAGGATAGTAGAACAAAGTGTTCTAGTGTTGAAGGAAAACTTGAGTAAAGGTCCAAAGTCCATCTACTACCTTAATATTTTAACATATACATATTTGGACATAGACCAATACCCATACCATTACGTATTAGAGATTTATATATCTACATGCCTATATTTATGCATCTCTACATAGATTTTTTACCCCGTATTCTTTCCCTTAGTTCCTTTTACTTTCCTCCTGCCCCACTATCCTGTTCACCATTCATTCAGCTCTCAGAAATTCCTCTGGACTACATTAAAATTGATCTACTTACTGCCATAGAGTCAATGAATTAGCAAGGCCAATTCTTTTTTTAATTAATACCTTTGAATTATAGTAATGATGAAGAAAATATAATATACCATGGGCTGCAATAGGGCTGGAATTCTTAGAAGCGATGATGGCATGACTTCATCTCACAAGCGTTGAACATGTTACCAGTCCCTGGAAACTCGTCCCTGGAGAAGGGAAGATCATGGTTGGCAGAATATCAATTAAAAGGAGGGTGACTTTCAATGAAATGGGTTGCCATAGTGACAGCAAACATAGCAATGATTGTGAGGATGGCACAGGGCTGGACCATGTTTTGGTCTCTTGTATCAGCATCACTATGAGGCAGAAAAGATTTTAAATTATTTATCAGTAATGATGACCTCTAAATATAAAGAACTCAAGCTATGGGCTGGAAGTGAAGAAGGAAATGGATCCCCAGAGGGAAATTGTGGTATGGCTACCAAGAGACTAAGTAGCTCCCAGAAAGCAGACGTGCCTCTTCTTTGGTGAGATATTCTTGGGATAAGAATGGGAGAAATGAATTTAGATTTGTCTGTTTCTCTAATACATAAAACTAGATGACCAAATCACTCCTTTCGAAAAAGTAAAGATCTAAAGAGGTAAAATATTCCTCTACCCAGGTGTTTCCCACCCAACCCACCTATTTTCACACTTCTTTTGTTTATCTAAGTGACTGTGTTTGTTTTGATGGGCTGGCCTAGAAAATAAAATAAGTGTTCCAGATAATTGATGATCACTGCCACTGCAGGAAGACCGTCTTATACTGAAAGAGCTATATCTTTTTTAATACTTTCCTTCATTATTAGTTTAAATAACATTTCTGACAAGATTTTGCTTTTCTTCCTGTCAACAGTCAGTGAACTGGTATTGGAGATTATTTGTGGAGTTGTAAATACATTACATGAAAAAAATTATAATGAATTTTTAAGAAGTCAATAGGAATGCCTCCAGAGACATTTCCCTAACATGGAGATTTATGTAAGGCCAGGAATGGAATTTCAGAAATTTCCAATGAGAAGTCTGCGATGTAAAACAAAATCCCTTCCACATCTGTCTTTAGTGTAGACTCTGGATGATTTCCCCCCATATTTTTAATCTGGTGGATGGAGAGTGTTTTCTTTTTTATGTTCAATTTAAATTGTTTAGTTAATGATCTAAGAATAGCTTTTGGGAGCATCCCTCAGCATAGCATATTATTACTCCATTCTTCTTACTTAATTTGATGTATCTATTGTGTTCTTGAAGCATAAACTGATCAAGGGAATTAATCATTTTCTTTTTACCAACTAGAAATTGTAGACATCGAACGGATAAATACTTACATCAGTCAATGTAATGAGTATTGTTGTCTAGGCTATAAAATATACTGATTATTCAATGCTGAAATACAATCTACATTCATCCTCATTCCACATTTCCAAGTTTTGCAAGTTTCTCCTTTCAGTCTGCCTGAAGAAAATAATTTTGTTAAAGCTTTGTGCTTTCCAGTTCTTCCAAGTTGGGGACATAAGTAAATCTACTGTTTGATGTGCAAGTAGGGCTAAACAGACTTGAAATTTTTATGACAGAATACCTGAGGTAAATTTCATAGCTTCATTATTTGTTTTTGTTTTTTTTAGCAGGGAATAATTTGTCAACTTAATTGAAGTTGTTTATGGAAGAGTCATGTTGGTTACTATTACCTGGGGTATCTCTCGGGCAGCCTTACATTTAGAAAGAAGTGAATGTTGACTAGCTATGGGATCTGGTCTGGATAAAATACTAAGGCAAAGTCAGCTGACATGAAGGAAGAGGCAGGGCCCCTCAGTCCTCCACAGGCTAAGCCCAAGTCTGTAGGCAAGAACTTTCCAAGCAAAGGGAGACCATTCAGTCATCCAAATTGTTAAAGAAAATTCTGTGAACTTGAATCATAGTTAATGGGCTTGGTTTCTGTTTTGTTTCAGTTGTTTGAATTTATGAACTTTTTGGCTGAGAATGTCATCTTCTGTTACATGGGCCTGGCGCTCTTCACGTTCCAGAATCACATCTTTAATGTTCTCTTTATACTTGGAGCTTTTGTATCCTTTGAAATACAGCACTTGGGGTGATTGTGGGAAGGAAGACATGACTTACTTTTTCTTATTATTCTTTAAATTGTGAGAGTAATTTCCTCGGGTTTGCAACAAGTCTCAAATTCAACATTGGTAAGTAATTTCTAGCACCCTATTAAATTGGAGCCTTTATTCAAATGCTCATAGTTTCAGAAGAGACACTGAGAAAATACTGAGGGGAAGAAAGAGGGGGGGAAACAAAAGGGAACAACATTTTTTCAGTATTTAAAATATGTTCAATTAAGATTATGAATCATTTTTGTGAGATAAAAAGTATGTGAATCAATTCAACGTTGAGAAATAGATTTAATATGCATTAGAGAATATCAGAAGGTCAGGTGTGTCTCTCCCGACAGCCAGAATTATGCAACTTTGGAAATGTTTTCATTCGAGATGGTACAATCTTTTTACTAAGGAACCTTTGAAACTGGGATAGAGAGAATAAAGATAAAGTGAAGGTAGTATGCTTTCAAAATCATTATGTGATATGTATACCTTAATAAGACAGCACCCTTTCTGGAAGAAGCAGGGCAGAATTCTGGGTCATTTTAATGAATAGGACTTTTCTAGCTCCAGGGTTAGCAGAAGACATTGCATTCCTAGTGGGAATGGATGTCTATCTAAAGTATATTGAACTATGGGGGATACCCCCAAGGACATTCTACAGCTGTTGTGTTTTCATCCTGCTTGAAAAATGGGCAGACTGTTCCTCATGAGATAGATCACAAGCAAAAATCGGAACAGTCTAGAGAGCCCAGAATCTCTGTAAAATCTTTTCCAACTTAGCATATCTATTGCCTCTTAGCCTAATTTCATCTTAAACTTGGATCTCAAAAAGAGGCTCCCTCTACCCCCACCCCACACACACACACACACACACACACACACACAAACTGACCCTATCCCATATGAAGACAAACTGGAATAAATAGATTAAGATGTCAATAATGACCCCCCCTCAAAAAAGGAGAGATTAACACTGTCTATATTTTTGTAGACTTTTATCTGTAAAACTGAAGTTTTATTAAAGCAGCAGTTGTATAATAGAAAGGCAATTCCTCTCAAAATGGAATTCACTAAAAGGGAAAAAAATAAGCAAAACCTGATATATACAGAGAGACCGTAAGATGATGGGAAAGAAGATGATAATCATGAGCAGAAGCACATGGATCTTTCTAAAGTGCTGCTTGAGAAGATAATGCCACATCATTTGAGCAGTCCCTGCCTTGCATTTTACAGCAGCATTGAGGATTTAGTCACTCATCAGCAATATAAATGTGATGAGAAAATTTACGGTGATTGAAGTGGCATTGGGTTCACAATTTTAAACCAGGCAGTTATTCGAAGAGAGAAAACAGTTCTCTATTATTTCTGGAAAGGAATTGACATCAAAATATGAATTTGGGGAGTAAATTGGGCATATACGTATTGACACATCCATTCCTGCTTTCTGGGTCATAATATAGAGAGATTTTAAGCTTAAGTACTCTCACTTCATTGCAGCAACATTTTCCTTAATGTTTTCCTGTGCTTGCAGCTAGCGATTTTTGTTGCCAGAGCGTGCAACATCTACCCCCTCTCCTTCCTCCTGAACCTGGGCCGCAAACAAAGAATCCCGTGGAACTTTCAGCACATGATGATGTTTTCAGGTAAATGAGCTAAATTGCATGTTAGAGGTAATGTTTTTGTTTTTTTTCACATTTTCACAGAATGTCATGACCCATGAGGAAATTTAGAGATATAGGAGAACTATAACTTCCCCTCCCCTCCTTGAACCCAGCACCATGCTGTTGCTCCATAAAGTTCCAAGCAACAAGATTGCTCTTTGCAGACAGAAAGGGAAATTAAAGGGAACCCTGTTGGGATGATCAAGAGATGTCGTTTTTTTTTTTGACAAGAATGAGCAGTGGGCCTCCCACTGACCTACTTCAGATCTATCTTCAAATCAGGGGATTTGAATTATCATTTTACAACTCATGATTAAGGGTAAGCAGCAAATAAATGGCCCCACACCCACCTTCTGTGAAAGTCCCTCCTCCATTGCATCCCTGCTCTTTCCCCCTGCAAAGCTCCAGCAGCTTCTTATGATTAACAAAGAGGCAAATCAGACTCCACTATGAGTTGGGGGTGGGAGGCATGGATTGAGTCCTCATCAGGAGCAAGACTAATTCCAGGTCCTGGTAGATGAAAGTGACAAGCACTCTGCTCTCCAGAAACTTAAGGACTAGCTTCTGAAACCCTACCCCGAGGCTTCTTTCCAGGAGAAAACTAAACAGATCAGCTGGATGACCCTGCACTACTCTAAACCTGCGCTTTCTTCTGTCTCATCTAGTTTTCCACAATCAATCTTGCCTTGTTCATAGACCTTCCCTATGTGTGCTTTCTATGTGAATATACACTTACAAGACACCAAGGGGCAGTTTATTGAAAGGTACATGAGAATAAAAAGCTGCTAGTGGAATAAGGCAAACAAATATATTTGGGGCCCAAAGGGACAAGTGGACAAAGTAACAAAAATAGAATTTAGTTAATACCTTCACAAAAAATGGACTCCAATGGTTATGGACAAGGCAATCATGACAATGGCCCAGGACCAGGCCATGTTTTTGTTGTTACACAATTTGGTCTCGTGGGTCAGATCCAACTGAATGAAAACTAACTGCAATAACATATATTAGTCCTCTGAAGCAGATATTAACCCAATTTTTAGGTGAGAAAGCTATGGTTCATATAACAGTATCCCTAAACCCAAGTCTGTGCCTAATCAATATGGTAAAGTAGATTTCAGGTTATGAATGAATCATTTCATCAAATACAAAGTCTAGCCAAATTTAACCCACTGCTAAGTTAATTTCAATTCATAGCAACCCATCCAGACAGAGTGAACTGCTTCCTGAGACTGTAAGTTTTCATAGAAGCAGATAGCTTCACCTTTCTCTCCTGAAGTGGGTTTGTACTGCCATCCTTTTTTTAAAAAAAAATAGATTTTATTGGGGGCTCTTATAACATTCACTACATCATTGTATTAAGCATATTTGTACACATGTTGCTATGTTCATTTCCAGATATTTTCTACTTGAGCCCTTGGTATAAACTCCTCTTTCCATCTTTCCTCTAGTTCTTTTTTTTTTAATTCCAGCTCCCCATATATCCCCTCCCCCACCTCCCTCATGAATAATTTACAAATTGTTATTACCTCTTCATATCATACACTGTCCAATGTGTCGTTTCACCCACTCCCTTGTTGCCCACACCTGAGAGGAAGTCATATGCAGATCCCTGAAATTAGTTTCCCCTTTCTACTCTACCATCTCTCCACCTTTCCAATATCACCACTCCCCCCACTAGTTCCAAGAGATCATCTATCATAACTTCCCCATGTTTCTGATTCCAGTGTACATCCCCTGGTCTAGCTGAATCTGTCTGGTAGAATTGGGGTCCTGATAGTGAGTGGGAGGAAGCATTTGAGAACCAGAGGAAAGTTGCACATTTCATTATTACTACATTATACCTTGACTGGCTCATCTCACTGTAACCCCTCTATAAGAAGATGTTGCCTCACTTATTGATAGACTTTGGGTCCCCGATCTGCACTCCCCCTCATTTATAATGATATAATTTTTAGCTATTTGATGCTTGATACTGGATCCCTTTGACACCTTGTGGTCTCACAGAGTGGTGTACTTCTTCCATGTGGTCTTGCTTCTGAGCTGGATGGCCACTTGTTTACTTTCAAGCCTTTAAGACCCCAGACACTACATCTTTTGATAGTCAGGCACCATCAGCTTTCTTCACCACATTTGCTTATGCACATATTTGTCATCAGCATTCATATCAGGAAAGTAAGCATATAATGGTATGATTATTAGTTCTTGAAACCTGATAATTGATCCCTTTGACACCTCTTGGTCCCACAAGATGGTGTGCTTCTTCCATGTGGGCTTTGTTGCTTCTGAGCTGGATGGCTGATTGTTTAATTTCAAGCCTTTAAGACCCCAGACGCTACATATTTTGATAGCTGGGTACCATCAGCTTTCTTCACTACTTTTGCTTATGCACACGTTTGTTTTCAGTGATTGTATCAGGGAGGTGCACATCATGGAATGCCAATTTAATAGAGCAAAAATATTATTGCACTGAAGAAGTACTTGAGTGGAGGTTCAATGCCCATCTGCAGTCCTAATACTAACCCTATAAGTATATGCACCTTGATCTATTTCCCCATCATTATATATAAATATATGCATCTATGTATATACCTGTATTTAAATCTCCATAAATGTCCCTTACTCCCCAGTACTTTCCTCTATTTCCTTATACCTCCTCCCATCCCACCATCATGCTTGTGTTAGTACAGGTAGACTAGAAGAACAAATTTCATAGACACACATATGGATATAAGGAAAGGGTTTATATACAAAAGGAATGTGACACTAAGAAGGCATCCCAATCCAGTCCATTACAAAGTCATAAGTCCGATATTAACCCATATGCCCGAAATCAGTCTACAAAGTCTCCTTCCAACTCAAAAAGTCACAGGTCAGTGGGTGCAGAGTCCCGGCACTGGCAGGGTCTCCCCATGGCTCCTCGCTTCCAGGACCCAGGGTCCATCAATAGCATGCCAGTCCAGCTTCAGAGGTCTGGCTCCATCAGGGCAAAGCCATGTGGTCTCTCCGCCGGCTCCTCCAGCTTCTCAGACACTGCCATCTTGTCTTTTCCGTGACTCATCGCCTCTGAGACTAATTCCCAATAACTGGGGAAGATAGCTTCTCATCTTCACAAGGGAACTACCGTGAGATTTCCCAGAAGTCTCAGGAGAAAGCCATATCCACATAGAGGCCTCATTGGCTACTCAATGGCTATCTCCAGATTAACAGGCTAGACTCCATCCCTACATTTTAATCATAAAATTAGTATAAACACATACCTGCTACAATGCTCAACCTCCATCTGGGTTATAATATTTTCTCTCTGCTCCATTAGTCTTGATCAATCCCTATAGGACCTCCCACACCCACCCAGCCATTGACTCTGAACCACCCCCTACCACCCCCAGTCCCTGGGCCAGCCAACACCACCACCACCCATGTACACCCCAGAACCATTAGTCCCGTCGTCCTTAACCCCAGTCACGCATCCACCCCACCCCATGCAGATAGAACAGCAAAGAAAACAACATGCAAAAAAAGGCATCCCCAAAATGAAGCAACCAAAGAAAACAGAACAATGACAGCATCAACCAAAAAAAAAAAAAACCCCAATGTCTAACATATACACCTACATGCAAAAATACAAAAATAACAGCAGTACAAAAGGCTGCAAATAGTTTAAGGTCTATTTTTTGACTTCCAGGAATGTCTCCTGGTTGAGTCGGATGGGGTGTCATACCTGGCCCCAGAGTATATCCTTGTAACTCCATCTGGAGTTGATGCTCTGTTGCACACCCTTTTTGTTTTGCCGTGGTATGTTTGGGCCAGACAGGGTATAATCATGACCCTATTTCTCCATTGGTGAATCCGAAAGGCCTTGAGTCAGCGAGGGGAGCCATATTTCATATTGGGGCTGGCCATATAGATGATCCTCTCTCGGCATCAGCTGTTCTGAGTGGCTGAAGGCCTGAAGGCATGCTGGGCCAGGATGTACTCCATTCTATCTTCCTCCCTCTTCATTTGTTCTCATGTGCTCTGGTCAGGCATATCTCACTCCTCAAGCTCCAGCTTTAGTGCTGTCCTCCAAGGCAAACTCCC
>PVJH01015136.1:0-55503 GCA_004026705.1 Nesogale talazaci
ATCTACCTGTTCTTGCAAATCTTGTGTAGTGCCTGATGAGGCCTGCATATCCAAGATTAGCTGCCTAGATAACTTGGTGTGTTGCAGTTCCAAAGGCCACTGCAGTACTGGTCCCTAATCTTACAAATAGGTCACCTAGTTGCACTGCCCTTTAGCTCTTCCTGCCATGTAATCAATAGCAGGGATAGGGACAGGTTCGCTTCCAGGAATAATATCTATGTCTGGAGGGAGAAAGGCTAGCACACATAACTCTGTCCAAATGCTGGATAACTGGGTAAAAGCCCTATTGCTGCCACAAACAAAAACTGAACTATTAAGGGCACATAAGGAGCCCGTATCATTAACAACACTAGAACCAGAAACAAATCCCGCCACTTCTACAAAATCTCACAAGTATTGTTCAGGACGCTTCCTCTTCCTCCCTTCTTGTATTTATCCCTGTGGGTGTGGGATGTTGGCCCCTTCCACAGCCTGTTCTCTGCCATGCCCACTTCTAGAGAGGGAGCCCATCTGACTCTAGCTGCTTCCAGCTCTGTAGCTCTCTCTTTTCTTGCATCCTTCCATGCATCCACGCTGTAAATCTTTATGGGAGTAAACAGCCTCATCTTTCTCCCACAGGTTCGAACCACAGACTTTGTGGTTAGTAGCTCAGCCACCAGGGCTCCAGGAAATAAGGAACACTTTGCAAATTGGCAGGAAGTCTAGGAAGTGTGTTTCTCTGGTCATGTAATTCATTTATCTCTGTCAGTACATTTGGGCCCCTTCACAGGATGTCCCGAACTATTAAAGTAACTTTTCAAACAGGTAAAATAACTATTGCTTTGGGGCAAATATAAAATAAATAGATATTGAAAATTTATAAGGGAACCATAAGCTGTCAAAACTGATTTGGAAATCATAGTAAACATAAGGTAAAGATAGGAAGGTAAGGGTTATACACAGAATTGGGTCACAGTCCACAGGATTTTAAACCTTTTGAGTTACATGTGTAGCAAACAGAAGCTTCTATTGCTCTTCTAGACAAAACAAAATGTGCATGTTAACATTTCACTTCACTAAATCCAGAACTTTAACAAGTAAATACTGAGTTGAATGAATGATTATGCTGGGTTCCCTTATTAAGAAGTCAGTAAGTTTGAGTTTGCTGACCAAATCTGGCTACTCTCATTTGGCAACAGAATTGAGTAGTTGCAACATTGATTGCTTGGCCCATCAAGGTGAAAATATTTACTAGGTGGCTCTTTAGAAGAAAAGTGTGCTCATTATTGCCCTATATTAATACTGAGTCACCTTCATCTGCCAATCCCCATCACTTATTTCTCATTATTGCTAAGTTTTGGATAATTCTTTTTAATACTGCTCATATTCTACCTTTGTGAAAATGTTCTTTTGTGTTCATCATTTTATTTTTACACCCTTTAAAGCATTATATTATGGTACTCTAATTTTCTTTACCTATTGCTTTAAGCTGACTGAAAACATCTCATTCAACTTTGTATCAGTTACAGCACTAAGCACCCATTAAATCTACTGCTGGTGGTGTCGATTCCAATTCACAGTGACCCTTCATGACAGAGTAAAATTGTTCCTTAGGCTTTCAGCGAATGTAAATAATTATGGAGCAAATAGCCTCCTCTTGTCCCCACAGTTTGAACTGCCAATCTTGCAGTTTCAGCTCAACTATTTAGCCACTTGGCACCAACCAAAAATGAAGCTCATTGTCATTGAGGCAATTACAACTCATAGTGACCCTTTAGGGCAAATAGAATTGCCATTGTAGGTTTTCTAGGCTGCAAATCTTTACAGGATCCAGAAGTCTCATCTTTCTCTTGAGGGGTGGCTGGTGGGTTTGAACAGATGGTCTGTGGTTAGTAGCCCAACACATTACCCACGACACAACTGGTATCCTTTGCATTTGATACTGTGGCTTGCAAATAGTAAAACTTTGTGGAAATGAATAAGAATGAAATTAAAATGTGAAGGCTAGTGGTAGTTACATAATTTGGGGTGAACTGAAGTTGAGAGGTTAAGTCCAGTCTGTCATTCAAGTCACAGTCTGAAGGCATAGCCTTGTGGGCATGACATTGTCATAAGGATGGTCCTGGGAACCTCTGTTTCTCTCTGCTTTCACCTTCAGGCTGGTAAGCCAAACTGAGACCTGCATGAGCCCTGGATCCATGAGCCATGCATCCATTGTCAGTGAATCCACAAAACTATGAACCTGTGATCTTCTTGCATCATTGCATGTGACTTTGTGAGCCTGAATAGGGATTTATGGACATCAATTGAACTTACAGACTCGAGTTGGACTGGGTTAGATTTTTTCCTTTTGTGCAATTACTTCTTGATGTAAATCTCTCACACATACATGAGTCTTGTTGGATTTGTTTCTCTAGTCAACCCAGCCTAACACAATGCTCTATGTAAAAATTATATAAATTTGAGATATTATAACTATACTGCTAGATTTATTATCTCTATGGTCCGAATCATGTATATATGAGGTAATTTCTTGACTTCTATGCTATTAATAGTAGTTTTCAGTTACTTAAATATTTTGAATGTCTGTATAGTCAATATATGGAACACCTTTTTGTGGTATCACGGCCCTGGTGGGAGTAGGAAGCCCAGTCTTGCTCCCGGAGAGCTGCTGCTGGATTTGAACCTCCAACCCTGTGGGCCACAGTCCTGCACACAATCACTAGGCCACCAGGGCTCAGCCAAGATAAATAACATTTTATGAGACTTTTTCTTCCTTGAGATTGGCATATTTACCAATAAAATTTATCAAATATGGCAAAATTGTTGAAAGTCATATATGTCTATGTAATAATATATTATAAAATTTTATATTTAAAAGCTTGTTGTGACAAAGGAGAGGCTTTGTGTTATTATTTAACGTGTGGCATGTTGTCTGGATGATGACACTTTGGATTTTAGAGGACATTCGTGTGGTTTATGATGACAAATAGTTGTCATTTAATCTCGACTAGTCTCAAGTTTCCATTGCATTGATAAGTGTAAATATTGTTTGTTTTAATTAACTTGAAACATGATTTAATCCTGCCATGGAGGGTTAAGATATGGCTAAGCAATGAATTCTTTTATCTTTGTCTTGTAAATGGGTAATGTTCAAATATAATTTGACTGCCACTAGCATGTTTTTATACTGGTTAATCTGACATAATTTTAAGTATACTTAACATATTCTTCTGCTTCTCCAAGTTTACCTGACTATATTTTATCCTGAGATATTTAAAAAAACATATTATCTTTAAGAATTTTTAATGTCAGGTGACTAACTTAAAAATAATAATTAAATGGTCCAATTCTTTCAGTTTTTTCAGGGAGACTATGCTTTAGTTGATTTCACAGTTCACAATTTAACTTCAATAAAAAGAGGTTCCTAGTTTTCTCCATGGACTTTTCTAACACAAATGAATAGCAATTAAACTACAATCTTCCAACTGGGGTGTAGACCATCATTTTTCTAATTATGGCATAAATTCCTCAATGGAAAAGAAAAAAATCTCATAAAGAAGTAATTTCCAACAGAAAATTTATAGCCTGCAGAAAATTATACATTTCTCAATACCTTTAACAAAGGAGGTATGTGGCAGTCAGTGTGTTAAAATGATGGCGACTACCAGAGAGATTGCTACATTGGAAGAATATGACAGCATGGAGTATAACCAAAGACCTATTTCTGTAATCTTGATTTTGCTTGACTACATTTGGAGTATTTTAACTTTTCTTTTCTTAGTATTGGTTAAAATTAGCAACTTTAATTGATAAACAATGTATTCTTATTCACTCTGTGTGACATAGATTTATTACTCATAGTATAATTATAGAGCCTCTGCAATCTGTATAACACCTGTACTATTGACAATATGTTATGATTTAACCTGATGTTAATAAGGTTATTTCATTTATACTGATTGCACTAATTTATTTATGTGATGATTTGGAAAATTAGTTAGCTGAAATGAATTGATAGTCATTCACCTATCTATTTATATCATTCACTTAAACATTGAGTATGAGTTCCTCATTAGAATATTGCTTCTATGAGTCAACTCAAATTGATGGCAGTAGACTTGTTGTTCTGAATAAGTTAAAATGGAATTTGTATTGAAAATATCAATGCACATTCTAAATATACTAAGAATAAATAAAATTTATATTTTTGATCAAATAAATGATAATGAAAGTTCCTAAAATAGTCATTATAGCTCTGACTTATTTTAGCTATAAGTAGAAGTTTGACAGATCATTATCAGAGGAAGTTATTAATCACAATGTGACAGTATATAGAATATCACTCAAAAGCAATGACAAAGTCGATCCTGCCTTAGATGTTTATCAGTGATGACAGTCACTTGACATAAAAATGTCATCATAGTATGTTGCTTGACATCAAAATGTCATCATAGTATCTCAGAATTGGAAGGAAAGTTTAGTCTAACTGTCCCCTCAAGGCATAAATATCACCTATAATTCAATAGTGTATTAGTCTGGGTAGACTAGAGGAACAAATTCAAGGACACGCATATCGATATAAGGAAAGGGTTTATATACAAAAGGAATGGGACATGAAGAAAGCATCCCAGCCCAGTCCAGTCCAAAGTCATAAGTCCGATATGAACCATATGCTCGAAATCAGTCTATAAAGTCTTCTTCCGACTCACGAAGTCACAGGTCAGTGGGTGCAGAATCCCGATGCTGGCAGGGCACCTCGCCTCCAGGGCTCAGGGTCCATCAACAGCAGAAGCAACTCATCGCTGTCAGAGGTCTCCATCTGGCCGCCCCAGCTTCAGAGGTCTGGCTCTGAAGGGCAAAGCTGTGTGGTCTCCCCTCCGGCTCCTCCAGCTTCTCAAATGCTGCCACCTTGACTTGTCCATGATTAATCATCTCTGAGACTAACTCCCAACAACTGGGGAAGACAGCTTCTCATCTTCACGAGGGAGATATCGTGAGATTTCCCAGAAGTCTCACGAGAAATCCATGCCCACATAAAGAACTTGTTGGATACCCAATGGCTATCTCTAGATTAACAGGCTGGACTCCACACCTACATTTCAATCATAAAATTAACATAAGCACATGACTGCCACAGATAGTAAGCAGTTTCATATTGTAGAAGAAGGTGGACTTTAGAATCAAACCAGAAATCAAATTGCAGTTTTATCATTCACCAGTGGTATGACCTTGTCTATGTTATTGAACATGACTTTGAATCTCCTGAGCCCTGGTGACATATTGGTTAAGTGCTTGACTGCTAATCAGGAGGTCAGCTGTCCAAACCCACCTGCCACAAGAGAAAGATTGGGCAGTCTCCATCGGTAAATATTACAGACCTGGAAACTCTATGGTGCAGTTCAACTGTATCCTTTAGGGTGACCATGAGTCAGAGCAGACTTGACAGCAAATGGTTTTTTGGAGGATCTCTTTTTTTTTTAACTCCATCTTCTAATCTGTGTGATAGAAATTATGATAATGGTGATTACATTGCCTAACAATTTGCTAGGACTGTCCTTATGTGGTAGGCCCTGTCCTTTACATTGTAGGCACTTAACACATTTTAGTTGCTCTTCTTCATCTTTTGCTGTAACTTAGAAATCAACTTGTTGGCACTTAACAACAACACCAACAATAACAGCTATATGTGCTAATTATATAGCATAACCCAAAATACTTTTGTATTTGTCAGGTGCAGTTCAATAGGATCAGAGGCTAAAAATGTAAGCACTGAAGTTATCTTTAGTATACTTCACTTCCTCTTATTCAATTCATTTAATTTTTTTGTTGTGCTCCATCTTTCTCTACAGATTGTATAATATTGTGATATAGGGATTAGCAAGAAAAAGCCATTAGCCAAATCTACCTACTACTTTCTGTCTTTATACAACTCATAGGCTAAGATTGATGTTTATCTTTTTAAAGGGCTGAGAAAATACCAATGAAGGATTGCATATGAAAGTTATGTGAAGTGCAGTTGTTTACGTCCATAAATTTTTTAATGGAAGACAGTAATTTCCTTTGATTTTTGTTTTGTCTATGACTGCTTCCATAATACAAAAAGAGTTGAGTAGTTGTGGCAGACACCACATAGCCCCCAAAGCCTAAAATATTGACCATATGACTTCTCGCAGAAAAAGTATGACTGTCCTAGTTATAAGAGAAATATAAAAAAAATAAATAAAAAAAGAGAAATATAAATGGTGGGGTTGAAAATCTGGATTCAAACAAAAATTAGAATCTAGAGTCAAATCATAAGTTCACCATTAGGCTGATCTTTGCATAATATAAGAATACAAAATCACAGTACTCTAAATAAGATTGAAGTTTACTTATTTTTTACAGTACATTAGTGTGGATATGTAATAACACAAAATATGTGGTACTTACATAATCTGGTGTCAATTTGAGTCTTAAGAGGATTAAGGGTGAAGGTGTGGAGTCTACTCCATCAATCGGAACAAAGTCAATGAGGTCGCTGTGTAGACAAAGCCTTCTCCTGAGAATTCTGGGAAATTGGTATTTCCTCTTTGAAGGTGGCTTCTTGTGAGACATCTCTGAGGACAAGCCACGTGGACTTACCTGGATGCATCCTTGGGAACTGGAGGAGCCAGGTGGAGACAGACCCCTGCTAGTGCTGAGATGCTTACAACACCACTGGATGCTTTCTACCTACTGGTCTCTGATCGCCCTGCATTCAATGTTATTGCATGTGTTTTGTGCTTCCGAAGAGGACTTTATAGATTGCCTTCCAACACAGTGGTTAATATTCGACTTATGGGCTTGGACTGGAATTGGTTGGGATGCTTTCTTAATGTACAATTACTCTTTATATAAAATTTTCTCTTATACACATATGAGTTTCTATGGATTTGAATTAGGATGGATACTTTCTAGTGTCATCAGAGATCTTGGCTCCTACCTTTGTATTTTGCCATCCTCTGCATTACGTTCTACCCTAAAAGTCACTGTATCATACCAAAAGATGCTGACAGAATCTTCTAACATGTCTGCAAGATGGGAAAATCAGTGGTTAGAGGTTAAAAGAGTCCTCTTCTCACACACTGTCTGTTCTTCCATATAATTGGTTAGAATATAGATATGTAACCACACTTACCCAAAGAGAGATGCTGTGAAAAGTAAAATTTCAGCTGAGTATATTGCTACCCCAAATAAAGCTCCACATTGTCCCCATTTGGTGAGTTTCATCCAACTCACTCTGAGTTAGTAATGCACACAGTGGTGTCCACTGGGAGGTTCTGGCTGGTCACAGTGAATTTTTTTTGTAAAAGAAGTTTCGTTCAGACCTCATGTTTTGTGGTGACTGATTTAAGAGAACTGTGTGCATCTGTGAAATTTTGTTTACTGCTCGGGAAAAAATGCCACAGGTAAACTGTTGTGATGTTGAACACAGCTTACAAGGCCAGTGTTGTGGGAAAAACTCAAATGTACAAGGGTTTTTCTTGTTTCAAAAAAGATTAAATGTCTACTGATGACAAACTTCATTCTGGATACCCATCAAATTCTTCAATGGACGAAAATGTCGACCCATAGTATATTTGGTGTTCATTCCACCAGGTCAGACTATCAATCAAGCTTTCTCTTTAGAGGTTCTGAAAAGACTGTGTAAGAGTGTGCAACAAAAAAAGGCTTGATTTGTGGCAGACAGGGGACTGGGCTTTGCCATCATAACCATGCCCCTGTTCACGCAGCCATCTCAGTGTGCCAGCTTTTGGCAATAAAGCAGCTTGCCTCTCTTGCCCCACACACTTAACACACCTGGCCTCACTCCATTCGACTTCTTTTTGTTAGCTCAAATGAATAGGGACATGGAAGGACAGCAATTTGACAAAGTAGAAGAGGTAAGGAAAAAATGAGGGAGTCATCTAACATTTAAACGGATGAGGTTGAAGAATGTTTCCAGGAATGGAATCACAGCTTTTACAGATGTATTCAGTGTAATGGAGAGTCCTTTGGAGGTGATAAGATTGTTTTGTAAAAAAATTCAAATATATAGTTTTGAAAGTAAGAATTCCAGGGGTTTTTTTGGGGGGTGACCTATCATACGATCAAGAACCAAAGGTTTGAAGTAAGAACTTCAGGCTACACTGAAAGCATAAGCTTAATAGAAGGCCCCAAGAACTGATGGAAGAGCAACTGAAATGTTTCCGCAAGCTGATATAACATTGGAAACAGTCACTCCTCTATGCCAGGAAATTCGTAGGACAGTTTCTTAGCCAACTGACTGCAGGAGATTTATATTTGTACCCATTCCAAAGAAGGGTGACCCAACAGAAATGCTTAAATTATAGAACGATATGATTAATATTATATGCAAGTAAAATTTTGCTAAAGATCATCCAACAGCGTTGTAGCAGTACATTGACAGGGAACTCCAGAGGTTCAGGGCACATTCAGAACAGGATGTGGAGTAATGGATGTCATTGCTGACGTAAAATGAATTTTGCCTGAAAGCAGTGTCAGGCAGAAGCAGGAGTTAGCCGGACAGGTGAGTGAAGAGATATCTCGCGCTGGTGAAAACACTACAAAGATGCTGCAAGAGGCCAGGCCTCCCCTTCCCCTTTGGTGGCCTTCAAGCCCAGGTACAAAAGGCTGACTGCTATATACAGATAACTTTGGACACTGCTGCTTATCACTGGATTTACAGTCAATAAAGTTGCAGTAAAAAATTCTCCAGCTACTCTCTCCCCTAAGACCCGGTCTATAAAACTCTCCATCTCTCATCTGGATGGTGTGACTTCTCTGGCACCCAGTTAGGAACCTGTGAGCCTCGTCTGGGAGCTCTGAATTAAACCTTTGAAATAGTTTTCCACCTTTGCCTTCTTTTTTTTTGGGGGGGGGCATCACTACCCTGTGATGGTTTTGGGAGTTACCCAGCCTTGCTCCTGGAGAGCCACTGCTAGATTTGAACCGCCAAGCCCATGGGCTGCAATCCCACACTCAACTACTATGCCACCGGGGCTCAGCCCTACCGTTGCCTTCTCTCTCTCTCTACTTTGCATCACCAAATCTACCTTACATCAAGAATACCAGAAAGGGGTTTACTTGTGTTTTATTGACTATGCAAAGGGGCTTAATAAACTATGCATAGCCTGGAGAAAAAATGAAATTCTAGAACACTTCATTGTGCTCATCCAGAATCTGTATATAGATGAACAGATCAAGGAAATACTGTATGGTTTAAAATCAGGAAAGGTGTGTGTCAGGGTTTATCCTCTCTATATACTTATTCAATCTGAATGTTGAGCAAATAATTAAAGCAGTTGGGTTATATAAAGAAGATTGAGATGCCAGGATTGGAGGAAAGCTTTTTGACAACCAGAGATATGCAGATGACACAATCTTGCTTGCTAAAAGTGAGGAGGACTTTGAGGTATTTGCTGATGAAGATGATAGATTGCAACCTTCGGTATGGATTGCAACTTCATGAAAAGAAAATAAAAAATTCTCCACAATTGGATTGATGGGTAACATTGTAATAGATGCATACAAGATTGAAATTATCAAGGATTTTGCCAGCTTTGTAATCAATGCTCATGGAAGAAGGAATTAGTAGAGCAATGTATTGACCAAATCTGCACAAGACCTCTTCTAACTGTTGAAAAGCAAGGGTGAAAATTTTGGCAATGAAATGAAGAGATGATTCATACTACAACATGATGAAACTTTAAATCATGCTAGGTGAAAACAGCCATCAAAAAAGGACACATACTCAGTTTGTATGATTCCATTTTATACAAAACATTCAGATAGGCAAAACTACAGAGAGAAAGAAAGTACATTAGTGGTTTCTTGAGAATGGGATGAAAGGAAATTGGGGTAACTGCTAATGGGTACACTGTTTCTTTTTGGGGATGATGAAAATATCAAAAATTAGTTCATGGTGATGGTTGTACAATTCTGTGAATAAACTAAAAACCATTGACTTGTAAACTTTAAGCGAATAGATTTTGTTGTATATAAATTATATCTCAATAAAGCTATTTTTAAATTAAAATTTTTTTTTTCATCACTTCCCTCTGGTGGTGGGAGTAGGAGGCCCAGCCTTGCTCCTGGAGAGCTGCTGCTGGATTTGAACCTCCAACCCAGTGGGCTGCAGTCCCGCGCACAACCACTATGCCAACAGGGCTCAGCATCAATAAAGCTATTTAAATAAACACAATTAATAGAAACCTAAATAGAAATTCTGGATCATTTTGTTTACACTTTAGAAACTTCTAGTTTTAAAGATCTCCTCAGTAGTCCTGAAAATATCATTGCATTTGTTATAATAATGTTGCCAAAATGTCAGATAACCATAGAGTAATACCATCTTTTAATGATTGCAGACTGAAAAAAACAAAGCAACCAAAAGATTCTGTTATGGGCTTCAGTTGACCTTCATTACATTTACCTGATGGATTTTTTTTTCCCAAATAGAGGTTTTCTTAATCTAGGCTATCATTTTAACTAACTTTATTCTGGAGAGGGTATTAAATGTGATCCAAGGGATAGAAAAAATATATATTCAAAGGGTTAAATACATTGCTCAGAATTTCTATATTGGTTGTTACAACTATCCAGAAACTTAAAAATGACTTCGATCCATAAACCAGACAGGTGCATATATTTTTCAGTAATCGTCCTCATCAAAATTAGAATTTTATGGCTCACCGAACTCACCTTCATGTTATAATAATCAGCCATTTAAGATCAAAAGAGCACAATTTACCCAATGAGACAGTTCAAAGGGATGGAAAAGAAGGAGGAAGAGGAAGAGGCAACACTGGGGTGGGATGGAGAGTTAGGGGGAGAGGGATAACAATGGTACATTGAGGGGACTGCATTGAAGAAACAGGAAGTGTATGAGCTATTGAATGTAAACTATGGTGTGTTCTGTAAACCTCCTCATTTATAGTAAAACAGTTTTAAATGTTGTAAACTTAGAGCCAATATTGTACTGTATCATTCTTATCAAGGTATTTATTTCTAATGCTAATTTTCCCCGGAATCCATTCTAAATATACTGTTTTCACATTGAACTCTTCTCAATTCTAGGATGACCTTTGAGGGAACTTTCATGGTTTGAGGAAACTTCAAAAAGTCAATAGAAAAAATGAAATTTTCCAAGAAATTTTTGAAGCCCCTTTGTGTCATGCATACTTTTATTGAAAATTGTAGATTGCAAATTGTTAAGTGTGTCCAAGTATATTTATGTAACTTTGCTAAAAGCCTTTAAATGATATATTCGATCCATTTTGCTTAAAGTTCTTACAAACCCTAGCAAAATAGAAGATTACACTACTAGATATATATGTAAATTCCATACATTATTACTGCATCCTTTCATTAAAAATACAGTTTCATTTGAGAAAAATATGTAAAATTAAAGCTCTGGTGGTATGTTTATGTGTTGGGCTGCTAATCACACAATCAGAAGTTTGAAACCAACAGCTGTCCTAAGGGAGAAAAATGAGGTTTTCTAATCTGTTAAAGAGTTACAGGGTAGAAAACTCACAGAGACAGTACTACCTGTCCTATTGGGTCACTATGAGTTGACATCAATTTGATGGCAATGAATTAACAAAAAATTGTGCCAATTTAAAGAAATGATCAATATACATATATGTCCATGACATGAATTGCCTGTGACACTGTGTATCTTGAGCAATATTTAAGTGATTGTCTTTTTTTTAATTCTATTTAGTTTCCAAATCTTCCTTGAATTACAAGACCCACGCTTAATTCCTTGACTC
Organism: Nesogale talazaci; assembly: GCA_004026705.1. Taxonomy (NCBI): domain Eukaryota; kingdom Metazoa; phylum Chordata; class Mammalia; order Afrosoricida; family Tenrecidae; genus Nesogale; species Nesogale talazaci. The sequence continues at coordinate 11,778 of PVJH01015136.1, forward strand.
AGGTTTTACTCCACCTTCAATTAGTACACATAAACTGAGACATTCATATATTATACCTCTGGCATTATGGTCCTCGACAATTTCTTTAAAGGCAATCTTGAAATTATGACTTTTATCGATACCACTTTGTTAAAAGGTTTAAACACAATTCTCTTTTCTCATAACTATTTGAGACCCTTAGACCCATAGAATATACATATATTTTTATTATTTGTAACTACAAACTGATATTCTAGCTGTAATTACAAATAAAAAAAATCTTTCCAGAAGGGGAAAAGTTTATTTTGATAGAATGTGACCTCATGCAAAAAGAAAATTGTTATAAAACTCTAATTCTAAATTAGTTTCAATCTCAGACCTATCTGAGATCCTTGTTTCAAGATCTATCTTTCAAAAATTGCTTATTGCTTCCACCCATAATTTTTAAAGGGGGACTGAAATAATTTATTATCTACCAATCACCTTTATCCTCATTTGACTATTTTATTTATCCTGACAATGATTCGAGGAAGGTTATTATGTAAATGATGAAACGAATTTCAAGAAATCAAACACAAGTCAATATAGAAAAAGAATTAATAAACAAAGCTTCTTAATTAAAAATCATTATATGTAAGTATATATAACATATACTTTTATATATAAGTATCTATAATATATACTTTTACTATATATACGTATATATCCAGATAGATAGATAGTGGTAGTTGGTAAGGGAATATAGACAGAGACAAAGAGAGAGAGAGAGAGAGAGAGAAAGAGAAAGAGAGAGAAAAGTGAAATGAGCATATTGAATAATTTTCCTATCCACACAGAAGATAGGCAATTGAACACCTTCATGCAAGAAGGGTAGTTATTTTACAGGGAGAAAGGAACTAGAAGGATTAAGATAAGGATTTCATATTGATAAATTAGATTGAGGTCACAGAAATGTAAGTGTTAAACATTTAAATGCAAGTCCATCCTTTTTATTTCTAGGGTCTATATTGTTTCTTATTTCAGGAGTGTTATTGTTCTCCAGCTTTTCCTGATAACCTGTCAAGTGTCATTTCTGATGCAACCCTCCTGCAAAACATTTCATAATTCATTTCCTGTGCCCCTAACTGATAGTACAATAAGATTTTCTATAATCAAGTTTTAAAAGAGATAAAAAAGAATGAAGAGCATGAAACTTAATACACATATCCCTGAAAGGTCTATTAAACAATATCCAATGTTTCTTTGAATGAACACCTAATCATCCTTTTTACGTTTTTTACCCTCAGTGTTTCATAATTTTCCTGGTATAAGGACAACCAGTTTGTTGTTCAATAAATGCTAAAATTATTACATTAACTGTAGTCATAGAAAAGATCGTGGTGACTTGAAATGAGTAAATTAGAGAAATACATTACAGGGTTTAATACCTTGATAACATACCTAATAATATACCAGTAGTACACCAAATATTATACATATGTTGTCAAGAGAGTCCAGTCCTTGGAGAAAGACATTATAATTTATCAAAAAAGAGGAAGACCCTTGGCAGTCACCTCATCTGGTGTCAAATTGAGGATTAAGAAATAGGGGTGGAGTCTAGTCTGTAAATCTGGAGATAGTCAATGAGATCTCTGTGTGGGTGTGGCTTTCTCCTGAGAATTCTGGGAAATATGGCTGTAGTTCCCCTGTGGAGGTGAGAGACTCACAACTTAGTCCCTTGGAGATACTCTACTGACAAGACACAAGGTTGACTCCCTGTGAGACATTCTGGAGGAGACGCCACATGGGCTTACCCTGATGGAACCAGACCACTGAACTCAGAAAAGCCACATAGAGACTCCCGCCAGTGCTGGGATGATTGAGAAGCCACAGAGAGTCCCCTTTCAGCACTGAGATGCTTCTACCACCACTGGATACACAAGACTCTGCACCCACTGCCCTGTGATTGTCCTGACATCATTGCATGTGAATCAGAAAAGGAATTTTGGATTGGTATCAGACATATGGGCTAATATTGGACTTATGACATTGGACTGGACTAGACTGGGCTGGGTTGATTCCTCCATGTTCAAGTCTTCTTGTATATGAACCTCTTTCTTATACACATATGAGTTGCTATGGATTTGTTTGTCTAGTCTACCCATACTAACGCAATCCTCAATGACATGGATGGACATAGTCATTTCAAAAATGTGCTCAAATATAATGACTATGAGAATGGCATACAATTTTCCAGTTTCCTTCTGTTGAACATGGGGTGGCACCTGAAAAAACACAACATTATAGAGTTTTAGATTCTGGACTGGTTGATTTGAAGTGGAACATCTCAACATGGATGAGGATTTTAAAGTGAGTTCTGATGAGGAAGTTATTTTAGTTGGTTTATTTTTCTAAGCTCATTTATTTCCTGGAGCAAGCAGTTAAAGTTTTTTATGTGCTGTCTCAGATTAAGGACAGAAAAATATGCTTGATCTGAGTATTATAGAACAGAGAGATGAGAAATGATGCCACAGAATTATTTCATACGGGGGCAGGAAGTTACCAGGCTTTCAGTTCTCTCAAATATCTGGTATACAGTATTCCTCACCTAGTAATTTGTGTACACCTCTGCTCTGATTTGACTAATTGCTTCACAGCCAAAATGTCAGTGATTCTTTTAATACCAGAATATATTCTGTACTGATGGCTTTTGACCTGTAATCTTCAAATGCTATTAGTCACTATTGCATAAATCTCTTTCTGCTAATAGTCTAAGAATCAGGTTTGAATTCGAATTGTGTTTATGAATTCTTTTACTGAGAAAGAAATTAAAATATGTTTGGTTGTGTATTGGGCTGCTAATCCAAAAGACAGTAGTTTGAAATCACCAGCTATTCCCATGTGTTAATCTAGGTAGACTAGAGAAACAAATCCAGAGACACTCATGTAACAGAGAACTTTATATCAAAGAGCAATTGAACATTAAGAAAAATCTCATCCCAGTCCAGATCAAGCCCATAAGTCTGATATTAGCTCATATGTAAATACTCGTCCATAAATTCCTCTTTAAACTCACACAGTCATACAATGATGTGGAATGCAGGAAGATCACAGGTTAGTGGGTGGAAAATCTTTTGGATCCAGTGGTGGTTGAAGCATCTCAGTGTTGGTCTGAGTCGCCACATGGCTTCTCCAGTTTCAGGGCCCTGGCTGCCTCAGTGTAGCCCCATGTGGCTTGTCACGAAATGTCTCCTGCCTCCAAGGAGGCGTACAGGAGTTCCCAGAATCCTCAGGAGAAGAACATGCCCACACGGACGCCTCATTGGCTATGGCTGTATTGACAGATTATGTAACTGCCACACCCCACAAGAAACTACCTTTTCAGAGACCCACAAGAGCAGTTCTGCCCCGTCTGATAGGGAAGCTAATGAGTCAGAATCAGCTAGATGGTAGTATTTGGTTTTGGCTTTATACCTGTATTTTCATCTGTAAATTAAAAAAATCCATAAATATCTTTATACAATTAACTTTCAATTGCATGTCAGTTTTGTGTTGGTCTAAGAAACAACTTTTATCTTAGCTGTCCCTTTGCCCTAAATTTCCTAAAAAATCCCAGCAACAATAAAAACAACAACCTTGAACTCTGCTGTAGAGTTTACTTTGACTTCCTGTGGGCTATTAGTTGTAGCAGGCAGTATTGACGAATATAGCTGGTAGTAGGTTCTGAGATTGGAAGATCTCCTAATTTGTTCTTGTTTGGTACCCACGTTATCTTTCTCCTTCATATACAATTGATTAGTTTCATAATATCTTTAAAGAAAGTTTATGAAATTGGAATTGACCTTGCATCACACCTATAGATTGCTTTGTGTATTGCTGTCATTTGAACAATGTTAAGTCTTCTTACCCTTTATGTATGTCTCTCTTGAATTCTTGCAGTAGTGCTTTGCAATTTTGGGGGTACACAATGGGGCTTTAAGAAGGTTCACTCAGGGTAATATTGGCTGTTGGTTTGTTATATAGTCTCTTAATTATGCTGAAGGATCTCCCCTCTTATTCTGCTTGCATTGTTTCAAAATGGCAATGCTGTGCTGGGCCAACTAGTGCAGCATCTCCATTCAGTTTCTCCTCATTTGCTTCTTCCATGCAGTTTCTTCTAACAATCTGCATTTGATCAAATTCTTTCTTATCTTGTCCATGCTTATTGTTCCAGAGTTTTAATCTGTGTCTGTTCCACTTGTTTCTTTATTTAATTTGTGTGTGTGGTGGGGGAGGATTTTGTTATCGAAGTATAGGGTGGTGTATCTGAATAGATTGCCATCTTAGCTCTGCCCCTTTAGTTTTATTATTTTTGTTACTTCAGTTCCTGATCCATTCCTTTTTTTTTTTTTTGGTTGTTTGTTTGTTTGTTTGGGGGGCATCACTGCCCTCTGGTGGTCATGGGAGCTAGATCTATTCCTTCATTCAGTACATATTCCCGTGAATTGACAGTGATTTGCTTAAGCATCTCCATCTGGAGGACACCAAATTGACTTTGTAAATATATTCCAAGATTGTCCAGGCACTCTTTCCTAACAATGACAAAGTAAAGATATCAGCATCCTAACGATTCCTGTTACTGACTGACTAAGTGACTGTTTTCAAAGCACTGTTAAACTTCTTTGAAAATTACTAAATTCTAAGGTATTATTTAGTTCCTAATTTCTGGTTGTAAGATAGTATTGAAAAAAGAAAAAGAAAGAAAAATAGAGAAAAAAAGAAAAGAAAAAAGAAAGTAAGACAAAACGTTCCATATAACAACTATCTAGAACAAAAGGATGATTGGATGAGTCCTCTGTTTTCTTGGTTCTAATAAGGTGGTGTTCAACAGCAGCTTATTTGTCAAGGTTGCCTTGTCTGACTCTGCTGGCTAATGCTAGTGTTCATAGATTAGGCATTGTTATCCTTGTATCTAGGAAACATTGTTGTTACCTTCTACTACCTTAGCCAAATTAGGAAAAACTGCCAATATTAAATTTCTTTTGTGAATGCTTCTTTTGCATATTTCCTAATAAGTACTATGTCACTTGTTAGGATGGCCACTTGTATCTATCAAGGAGGTGTGAGTCTTTATTACTCAGATGTCACTCCACTTTAATTCTACTTTATGCTGTGGGAAAGGTCAGCTAGGAAATGATCCAGGGTCTTAAAAAAATCACATTCTTCAGCCAATTCTATTAGTTCCAAGTGCTTTTTTTTCACCTCTCCTTTGCTAGGTTACATCAGCTCCATATAGGAAGTCCAGTTTTCAAAAAGTTTACTTGGAATTACAGGGAGTACTTACCTTACGATGGGTTCCATCTGAGTAACTCCATCTTGAGTGAATTCTGATATAAGTTGAAAATATTCCTCTCATAATTATTGTCTTTATTATCAGTATCTATATAAATCCAATCTTTGAACATCTGCTAGAGATTATCTGAGACTGATAACATCAGTAAATTATACACTGCAACATTTATAAGGGGTCTTTAAAAAGTTCATGGAAAAGTTCCATTATTTTTTTTTACTGGAAACGAAATTTAAGGTTCTAAGTAATATTTCATTATTGGGAAACAAAGATTATTGAGAAACAAGAAGAATTAAGGAAACTATTTTGCAGTCACAATACATAAAATATTTATGTGCATGTATGCCTACATGCATAAGGTTGTGTTTTACAAAGACATGGAATGCATATATTGAACTATTTCTTTTTTAGTCATTTTATTGAGGGCTCATACAACTCTTATCACAATTCATACACAAGTCCATTGTGTGTCAAGGACATTTGTGATCTGTTGCCCTCATCATTCTCAAAACATTCCCTTTCTATTTAAGCACTTGGCATCAACTCCTTATTTTCCCCCTCCATTCCTGCCCTCACTTCCTCATGAACCTTTGATAATTTATAAATTAGTATTACTTTGTCATATCTTACACTGTCCTATGTCTCTCTTCACTCACTTCCCCATTGTCCATACCCCATCCTTATAATTGGCTTCCCTTTTCTACCCCAGCTTTCCTCCACCCTTCCGGTATTGCCACCCTCACTACTGGTTCTGAAAGGATCATCTGTTCTGGATTTCCCATGTTTCTGATTCCTATCTGTAACGGTGTATATCCTTGTTCTATTAAATTGGCATTCCATGATGCTCATTTTCCCAACATGATCACTGAAGACAAATGTGTGCATAAGCAAATGTGGTGAAGAAAACTGAGGGTGCTGGACTATGAAAAGGATATAGATAGTATCTGGGGCCGTCAAGGCTTGAAGGTAAACAAGTAGCCATCTAGCTCAAAAGCAACAAAGCTCACATGGAAGGAGCACACCAGCTTGTGTTAACTCGAAGTGTTGAAGGGATCAGGTGTCAGTCATCAAAGAACTAAAAATTATATTATTGTGAATGAGGGGATGTATAAGTTGGGGGACCCAAAATCCATCTGTAGGTAACAGACTTCCTCTTACAGACAGGTCACAGGGAGGAGATGAAACAGGGTGCAGTGTAGCAATGATGAAGCATACAACTTTCTTTTAGTTCTTCTATGCTTCCTCCTCCCCACCATCATGATCCCAATTCTACCTTACAAATCCGGCTAGACTAGAGGAGGTACACTCATACAAATTCCATTATTCTTAATTCATTTTACTGTGATCTTTAAAAAGTCCCCTTGGATGTCATACATATGGTTAATGATAAGATACAACAGCAACAACAAGAAACCAGACACGTGTTAAACGTGGTTCATGCTAACTTGAATATATCATAAGTAGGGGAATACCTGTATTTCTTTGGTCAATTCAGTTTGGGGGATGAAAAATTAGCCTGCGTGTGTATGAATGGCCAAATTCCCACACCAAACTAGTAGGCAGAATTGTGGAATCAGAAAAGATTTATTTTAGAGGCTGTTTACTGAAGTACATCTTAAATAATTAACTGAAGGCGGATTAACATTTTGTTCCTTTTATCCTGGTGGGAAGTAAAGGTATGGGAATCAAATAGTTTGATTTCTTGAAAGTCTGCCTTAAAGGCTTTCATGCAGTCATTACCTTACAGCTCTGACTTCATCGTGAATATATAAGAATGGAAGACTGTAAGCAAGCAGGCAGAGTTTTTTTAATAGCTTGAACAACTAAGTAGCAAAGGCCTTGTCATTAAACTGATGGTCAGCATTGCAAATATAAATGGCTCCTGACATACACAGAGATCCTTGCTTGTGACCAGATTTTATCATTTCCACGTAGAATCCATTCCCATTTTCTAGTGCTTTAGAATTTAAAATAGAAAATGGTAACAGTTTTTGAAGAACAGATTCATGACTCACAGAAATAGAAAATTGAAAGGTGTCAAAGAATTTATTGAATTCCTGAATTGATGAAAACCAAAAAGATGTTATTGGTTCAAAGGAGAATTCAAAGATTCAAGATATATGAATAGAGAGCTTGTGAAATGAGTTTACAAATAAGTTAAAAACTGACTTTTTCCACAGGGAGAAAGGAAATCAATGGTCTCGCTAATGGACAGAATACATTCACATCTGGAAAATTATTTGCTCTGTTTATAACTATATATAATTTACAGATTTTAAATTATTCAAAGACAATAAAAGAAGATTATAACCTTGAGAGGTAAGCTGCATAAGCTACATACATACGTATGTATGTATGTATATATACACACACCTATTTTATTTATTTTTAATCATTTTATTGGGATCTCTTACAGATATCATAACATTCCATAGTTCAATCACATCAAGCAATATGGTGTAATTGCTACCATAAACAGTTTCAAAACATTTTCTTTCTTCTTGAACTCTGATATCAGCTAACCTTTATCTCCTCCCTCACCAACCCCCCAGGAATCTTCATCCTTTTTTAATATATAATAGCGTTTTTTTGGCCACATCTTACACAATTCAATATATTCCTTCACATACAATTTGGTTGTTCCATTCCATCAAGTTGGGTTATATGCTATCAGCTCCACACCCCCTTGTCCCATACCCTCAGGGAACCATTACTCCTGTTACTATTTCTGAAGGGTTATCTATTTTGACTTTGCTGTACCAAACAATCTTAAATATACAAATGAATATAGGCAAATCTATCATAATTTGTGAGGCAAAATAATCAAAACAATGATAGTAAGCAGAGGAAATATTTAAGAACTAGAGGACAGTTATGTGGTTCAACGGTGCCATACCACAGCATGGATTTATCATCCTTTCCATGTAGTCCTTCTGAGAGAGATGGTCCAGATATTTGAGGTAGGTTTGGGGTCTCCACTACATCCTCGCCCCGTCACATCAAGTTTTTGAACTTCTGATACATCTTCTCTTTGACACCTCATGATCATGCAGACTAGGGTTATATACCTATTTTAACTATTCATGGTTTTACTGGAAATATAAGGTGAACTTAAAGGAAACAATTTTATTAATGTGACTTTCGTTTTCATTTCTTCACATAAAACTCATACATTGTTATTAAAATTTCTAATATTTGTGTTAATTTTTTGTGTTATTTTACATATGTCTTATTTGGATTTTGCATGTGTCACAGTGATTTAAATAGATGATGCTATTAAGTATTTCTTTCTTGTGATTATTTATTATCTGTATATTTTCTTTAGTGAAGTGTCCATTCAAATATTTTACATATTTATTTTTAATGGACTTGTGTATTTCTTATTGTAAAATGATCTATTGCTTACATGCCAAACTTATCTCTCCCCTTCCTTGGAATAATTGAACACAGAGAAGATTTGATAAGTTAGGGGGATTTAAACATAGAGCTATACGCCTTAAACTTAAAGCACTTCATGCTGGGACATTAATAGTCTTAATTTAAACAAAATATGTCTATTCTTGAAAACAAAAGAGTAGGAATCTTATTAGAAAACATGGTGTCGATGTGATCATTTTATTTATTAATTTATTTAATTAATTTATTTTTTTGTTTTTTGGGGGGCTGGGGGCACCATTGGTCTCTGGTGGTTGTGGGAGCTACCCAACCTTGCTCCTGAGAACTGCTGCTGGATTTGAACTGCCAAGCCAGTGGGCCGCAGTCTTACACTCAACCACAACACCACCAGGGCTCAGCCCCAATGTGATCATTTTAAAATAAGAAATACATCAATCTCATTTACGAGGTTGTTTTTTAATGTACTGCAATCTATTTGACCATAAAGCAGCTCTTGCGGTACTTCTGGGAGGGGCATGATTTCTTACCCAGGGGCGAAGTGAAGCTATTCTATTTGCAAAGGAAAGATTTGTGGCAACAGATGAATAATTCAAAAAATATGTTTTACTCGATAAACAGATGAGTGTAGATGGGCTGCATGCAATTTACTTCTTGATTATTATTTTTTCTTTTCTGAGTCTAATCAAAGTCAACATAAAGTTGACATTGTAGCCAGGATTCCACCTCAGCCTAATTAGCTGAGTTGCAGATTCCATGATTGATTGGCTCTCAAAGATTGGCCAATGCTTGTAGTGAAGTTATTGCGGAAACAACCTTTCACCTAGGCTACGCAGTGATAAGCAGCTTACAAAAGGGAGCTTTCTAATTTCTGAAGCAGGAAATATTTATGAGCAGTTGTTTCTCTGAGAACCCTGAAATATGTTACTTTGGAGGCACACTAGTAAATAGCCTAGATTTTGTATTTATGATTTCCGGTGTTTTTGAAGGTTATATAAATAAACCATTCCAGTGTTTAAATTTAAAAAATGAGATTAGAGGATAATTGGCAAAGGTCTCATACTCAATCATTTATTTGTTCATTTTATATACAAAAATGTATACTTTTAATGTATACTTTAATTTGTGATACACTTTTTGTTCCAAAACTTGTTCACTGGAAAGTTGGCTTTTAAAAATCAGACACTATGCACTAAACCTGGAGGAAATGAATCCTTGCTTATTTCCCAAGTTGCACTTTGTATCCTTTAAGCTTAAAGTTTCCGGGGGTAATAACATGGTATTCTTAAATATAAATGCCAGGTCTACACTGTCACCATAGCCCTAATAAATAAAGTAAATCTCCATTTTATCTATATTTTGATTAGTTCGGATGATTTCTTATTTGTGAGAATGTTGGGTGCATGGTGATCTGTCCAGATTGCAGGGTGCTCAAGAGGTAATACAGGTGATCCTTTTTCAATGCTTAATGATGAAGAAGAAGAGACAAAGAAAGCCAGGATCTTGATAGGAAAATGTAATTTGGGAAAGATATTAGAGTGAAGGAAAGTGGAAATGGAGAGCTTGAGAAGAAATTAGGCAATAGTTGATGGAGCTAAGTATATATACACAGGAGAAATGAAGAGGGATGGAGAGGGAGGGGAACACATCACATCCTGGCTGACAGAAACCCGAGGATGATATTCCTGTTTAGAGCAGACAATGAACAAAGAGGACAAGAGGTCTGGCCCCACCATGAGACACAACATCCCTCACCAAACCATAGAGCCACAGGGGACAACATTGCAGACACAGGATGGGAACTGTGTCCAATCTAACCCCATCACACTAGGGTGAAACACTACGTGTATGCAACAGGGAAGCAAGAGGAGCAAAGTGATGAAATACCTAGTAAATATAAAAAAGAGACTTTGGAGGCACCTTAGAATCGGCTGGAAAATACTTGTAACAGCCAACAAACAGACCTGAACTATTTATAGGATTTTCAATTTTAGTCAGTAGCTTTCTTTTTGTTGTGGTTATTATTTTTGTTCGTTGTTATCTTTTTGATGGTTTTGTCTTCCTTTGTTGTTTTGTTTGGCATTGCCTTGTTTTCTGTTTAATAATGTTTCTGCATGTCTATCTAGGTAAGATAGGCGGGATAAACAATTTGGAAGCAAGAACAGGACTGATGGCTACAGGGGAGATATGGGAGAAAGGGAGGTGGGAGAAAGTAAGTGTGTGTGTGGGGGGGGTGGGGTGGGGTGACCAACCCAGGGACAAGGGAACAAGTGAATTAAAATCAGTGGAGAGAAGGAAATAGGATGCCTAGTGGGACTTAATCAAGGTCAATGTAGCAGCGAGGAATTACTAAACTTGAATGAAGGCAGATCAAGATGGTGGGGCAAGAGGAAAATAAAAGGAAATAAAGGAAAGAACCAGAAGACAAATGACTTTTCTAGAGGTCTAAATACAGGCATGCACACATATAAATATATTTAAATATAACAAGAGTGTATACACATATATATCTCATCATATATATATATATATATATATATATATATATATATATATAAAATTAAGGTTGCAGATAGACATTGGGCCTTGACTCAAGTACTCCCTCAACACAAGAACACTTTGTTCTAATAATCCGGCATTCTGTGATGCTCACCTTTCTAACATGATTACCGAAGACAAAATGGGTACATAAGCAAATTTGTGAAGAAAGCTGATGGTTCCCAGCTATAAAAAAGATACAGCATCTGGGGTCTTAAAGGTTTGAAGATAAACAAGGCTGCATTTAGCTGAGAAGCACCAAAGCCCACATGGAAAAAGCGCACCAGCCTGTTTGATCATGAGATGTCGATGGGATCAGGTATAAGTCACCTAAAATTCAGAACAAAATCATACCCAGTGTACAATGAAATGTACAACTTTCCTCTAGTTACTTAATGCTTCATCCACCCCTTATCATGAACTCAATTGTTTTACAAATCAGATTAGACCAGAATATGCACACTGCTACAGATAAGAGCCCCACAACACAGGGAATGGGGGAAGGTCAGCGTGGAGTGGAAACCCAAAGCCCATCTGTAGACAATTGAACATCCACACACAGAAGAGTCACAGGGAAGAGATGAACCAATCAGGGTGCAGTATAGTACCAATGAAATGTACAACTTTCCTCTAGTTACTTAATGCTTCATCCACCCCTTATCATGATCTCAATTCTATTTTACAAATCAGACTATACCAGAATATGCACACTGCTACAGATAAGAGCCCCACAACACAGGGAATCCAGGATAGACAAACCCCTCAGGGCAAAATAAGAATAGAGGTACCAGGAGTATAAGGGGAAGGTTGAGGGAGAAAGAGGAAATTGTTCACAAGGATCAGTCTATAACCCTCTCCCAGAAGGATGAATAATGAAAAAGTGGCTGAAGGGTAACAGAGGATGTTGTAAGATATTGTGATAGTCATGTGCTTATGTTAATTTTATGATTAAGATGTAGGGGTGGTGTCTAGCCTGTTAATCTGGAGATAGCCATTGAGTAGACAATGAGGCCTCTGTGTGGGCATGGCTTTCTCCTGATATGTCTGGCAAGTCTCGCGATATTTTCCTCGTGAAGATGAGAAGCTATCTCCCCAGTTGTTGGGAGTTAGTCTCAGAGACGATGAATCATGGACAAGACAAGTTGGCAGTGTCTGAGAAGCTGGAGGAGCTACGGCGGAGAGACCACATGACTTTTGTCCTGTTGGAGGCAGACCTCTGAAGCTGGGGCGGTAACATGGAGACCTCTGGCAGCAATGAGTTGCTTCTGCCACCACTGGATACTGTAGATGGACCCTCAGCCCTGGAAGTGAGGAGCCATGTGGAGAACCCTGCCAGCACCGGGATTCTGCACCCACTGACCTGTGACTTTGTCACTTGGATGGAGACTTAATAGACTGATTTCAGGTATATGGGTTAATATCAGACTTACGACTTTGAAATGGACTGGTTGAGGATGCTTTCTCAATGTCCCATTCCTCTGGTATATAAACCTTTTCCTTATATCCATATGTCTGTCTATGCAATTTGTTTCTCTAGTCTACCTGGACTAACCCAGATATGAAAATAATAATCTACAGCTTATCAATGGTTCAAGAGGGAGGGCAGACAGGGGAGGGAGGGAAAATGAGGAACTCATATCAATGGCTAGAAAGAAAATGCTTTGAAAATGATGATGGCAGCATATATATAAATATGTGTTTGACACATAGATTGTAATAAGAGACTTAAGAGCCCCCAACAAAAAGTATTTCTTAAAAAGAATTTAAAAAAAAAGTGGGATCAGAATTCTCTAGAACTCTGTGAAGAAGAATTTTGTGGCACAAAGGAAGAAACAGATTAGATATGGCAGTTACTTATGATTGGCTCACACAACATACACCCCAACATTGTTCCTGCTAACATTTTTATTTCTCACCTTTGAAGAAATAAGTGAATAATGTGTGATGGTGCATTTATAGAGATTATATCTACCAGAAAATACTGGTGAGGACCCTTCTTTCTTGTAGGAACAATCAGGGAGGCAGCTGTCTCCATCATAGCAGACACAATGTAGTTATGAGACCCATATGCACAGCAGCTCCTGTAACAAACCAGTTTTCTAGTGAGAGGTCTAGCGAGCTGTTCCTAGAAATTTAGTGTGCAGTTTTCCCCTTCAGCTCCTAATGATTCTGAGAACTATCTAATAGCCTTCATTAAATCTCTCTCCTGAAACTAGTTTGAATGGATTCTTTTGTCCATTTCTAAGAACACTGACCTATACAGTTATTGGTATCAAAAAAGTAATTGGTACCAGAAGTGGTACCACAGTAAGTGGTACCGTGAGTAACAGAATCTAAATTGTGCCTATTGGTTGAACTGAGATGATGGGGAAATAAAAGCTAAAGATCCATCGATTTCAGTATGGGAAACTTGTAACCAAGACCAAACTATTGCGTGGTATTTTTTGGAGTAAATGAAATGTCAAACTAAATGTAGTATTTAGGGAAATGGTAGGAATTTTCAGAAATTCACATGTGCTGACTCCTTCAATGGTTTTTGAAAAGTTATATTTAAAAAGTGATGAACACAGACAACAGACATTAAATGGAATATAATTGCACTAACAGATGCTTCCAGTTCATGGGCAGCAATTTAAGTTTACTGACAGTTTTCTAATATGGAGCTTTGCAAGGATGAAAAAATCTGGGAACTACTGTACTCCAATGTGGAACCATTTCCCTGATGAGAACCAAGCTACAACCTTATCCTGAAATAAATATACAATCTCTGATAAGACTAATCATGTTTCCTTTGTGACCAATCATATTATTTCAAATGGCCTCAAAGGAGTGACCATTAAATTAAAGAATAGAAGAACAGCTAGAGGGCAATGAAAAGCAGATGAAAGCTCCATATTTTCAGGATTAAAAAGGTTGTTTAGACCAGTGTTATTCAAAGTATGGTTTACCGACTGTTGGTTAATAAAATTTTGTTCGTTCAGGTCTTTGAAGAGATAAAAGAGATAAAACCAGAAGGTAAGTGAACTTTGCATTCTTTAATTAATTAATTAATCAATCAATAACACGGCTTTCTCAATGAAAAAAATCAGTGGATTGATTCACATGTGGTGAAAGCACCTTAACTTACTGCAGTTCAGAAATTTTAAGCAGTGCTAATCTAGAAAAGGTAAATTTCCATTACCGTCACATGGATATATCAGTAATATATATATATATATATATATATATATATATATATATATATACTGGAAATCTACTGACATTTGAAGAAAGATTAGATTTCTTGTATTTTAAAAATTACTCTGTTGGACTGAGTCCAGGTGGTGTAGTGGTTGTGTGCGGGACTGCGGTCCACAGGGTTGGCAGTTCAAATCCAGCAGCAGCTCTCCAGAAACAAGGCTGGGCTTCCTACTCCCACCAGGAAAGTGATGCCCCCTCCCAAAAATTACTTTGTTCTTAATGTTGTGAATACAAGTTGTTCTTAATGTTGTGAAATAATCCATTATGTTTTCATTCTGCCTTTCCATGAATTTTTGGAAGCTCTTGTACACAGTAGAATATATGTCAATTCAACAGTCTCTTATGTGGTTTTACATGTGTATTCTTGGAGTTGGGGAATGGTTCTCAGCTTCCTTTTCTGAGTTGGTTCTTTTCCATTCCCATATAGTCATTCCCCCTATTGTAACTTTGATCTCATATAAATAGATCTTGAAAGAGCATAGTGCTCAAGGCAGTTAAGCTAAACTACTATTTGGTTCAAGGCCTAAAGATTATCTCAGGACAATAGTTTTAGTTCTTCATCTATCCTCTAAGGGTCCAGAAATCTGGATTCCATGCAAATTTCAAAGTCTTTTTAGGAATTTTCAGTCCTTTGATCAAGATTCTTCTATAAGACTTTTTTTTTCAGTATTCAGAAAATATTCAGTAATGGTAATTGGGCATCATCTCATTTCGAGTGACTATTTGCCAAGCCTATCCTGTAATTATAGGTGGATATTGAATCCCATGACAATTCCCAGGATCTCAAACCTATTCCTACATAAAGAAGGCTGTACAAAATTGTAGGACTTCCCGAAAGGACATCTTCCAGAAAGTTCAGCTTAGATATAAGCAACAGAATATTAAAAAGAAAAACTGCAATAAAGCAAAACCAGGGACAGCACAAAGCAAGAGACAAGGAAAATCCTCACAGAAAAATATCAGGGGCTGCTAGATGAGCTAACGAAGGAATTTACTACAAGTGAAGAGAACTGCACTATTCCTGTTCTGAACGAGTTGACAGTGGTTAGCCTTTAGTTTGCATTCTCTCTTTTCTCAATAGGAGTTTAATGTTGGGATTCTTTACCACTTCCAAATATCTTGGAGAGGACTTCACATTATCCCAAATTCTCTAGGATTTTATTGGCTCTTATAATTGAATGAGATTATTATATTTTTGAAGAGGAAGACAAGCATATTCCGTAAATAGGAGAAAGGGTGTGCACAGATGTCTGATAGTTTACAAAGTGGACTACTACAGAGAATACAAGTTGTTTAGCCAATAATCAATCCTACCTCCAGCTTCTCTTTATGGTTTGCTTTTCTTTTTAACCAGCAGAGTCTCAAATTTGGAGACATTTCCCAATCTTCCTGACCAATAACACAAGGTTACAGTTCACAACCCTGATCAAAGATATGAACAAATTCTTTATTGGCACTTCTGAGGAAATGCTCTAAAAAGGAATGGGTGGGCAAGATGTCAGCACAAAATGATCAAGGCAAAGGAAGACACTTGCAGGTGCACAAGAGTTAAACACAACAAAGATAAATACTATTATGTGCATGATCCTGCGATAACAGCAATAACAATAATCTTTTCATGGATACACAAATCGATACTTAAGCTGATTGGGTTATGTAGGTGAGCAAGATTCGATCCAGGTTTGTATATAGATATTTCTATATATGTATTTATATGTTCTGCAAATACATATCTGTGAATACAGTAGAACAACCACATTATTAAAACTTCTTAGCCCAAGTCAAACACCAAGAATGTGTCACTTGGGCCAGGAGCTCAGGACTATATTCTAGAGGATACCAAAGTCACTTGGCATAACAAAGATCACAAAGACTGTATTTTATATCCTTCTTTAATTCATTGTTGAGCTCCTCAAAGATTATGAGCATCTTGGTGTGCATTGGATGTCTGCAGCAAAGAATGAAGAAAATCAAAGATCCAAGGAAACAATACTCAAACTGAATGGATCATGAGTTCTAGCCTTCACATTACTAGGTAATGCCGGACGACCTCTGCTGATCACTTTAGAAAAGATTGTGGTAGATGATCCTAAAAGAGTAGGAAAAATGTGGAGCAAAAATCCAAATCATAAAAAAGAAATCAAGTTTACTACTATAATGGAGACTGGTAATACCTCTGAAACTGTGGTTTTTTAGATACACTTCAAAGGTTAGAAATGAACTCACCAGTGTGACTCATCCTTTAGCCCAAACAAAAGACAATACCTTTAGCCCCCCAAAAATACCTTGGAGGCATGTACCAAAACCAAACTCGCTTCTATTGAGTCAATTCTGACTCATAGTGACTCTATAGGATAGGGTGGAACTGCCCCCTTCTGAGGGTCCAGGATTTTAACTCTTTTTTAAGTTCCTTTTTTATTTGGTGGACACAGGAGAAACAAGGCCCAGAGCTACTAAGGCCTTCATGAATTCAGGGTCCATGGTTAGGGTTGTATTTTACTCTGTAGCCATCCAAGATGAGACCATCTTGCTCTCAAACTCATCCACATTAAACTTGATGAAGTCCTACTGTGGTAGTCACCTAATCTGGTGTAAATTTGTGGATTAAGAGTGTAGGGGTGGAGTCTAGCCTGTCAATCTGGAGATAGCAAATGAAATCTCTGTGTTAGAATGGCCTTCTGAGAATTCTGAGAAATCTGGTAGTACCTCAGATGTGGAGGTGAGAGACTCTCTGATCACACCCTGGGGACACTGCAGCTGACAAGATATTAGTACCCAGTGCAGGACAAGCCATATGGATGCAACTAGACCTCTGAAGCTAGAGGAACCAGAGAAAGACCCCTTCCAGCACTGAAAGGCTTACAGCGCCACTAGACCCATAGACTTTCTACCCACTGACTTGTGATCATCCTGCCCTTGGCTTCATTGCATATGTTTCGTGGGTCTGAAGAGGACTTTATAGATTGGTATCAGACATATGGCCTAATATCCGACTTATGTACAGTTGTTCTTGTATGTAAAAATATTTCTTATACACATAAGCATTTATATGGATTTGTTTCTCTATTCCACCCAGACTAACACACCCACCTTTTGGAGATGTGGATCTTCTGGCACCCTGGGAACTTGTATGTTGCCCTGCGTAAGACTTCAATGACAGGCTCCTTGTTTTGAAGCTTGGTGTGGATGGTCATGATGACCTGGCCAATGTGGATTCTAGCCACGGTGCCCAAAGCACCTTGCATCCCATTTTGGAGCATAGATTGGGGGGAAAAGGAATTATCCAGACCAGAGTCATTGAAAAACAGTGAGGGGTTGTCTCAAAGGTCGCTTAGGTCAGCATATACATACCCACAGGCTGCATACACTACCAAGGAGGCTTGCTGTTCACAATCATTGCACACTGCCCCCCACAAGGAGGATGATTGGTTTAATTGGCAGCAAAGACCATAACTCCTTATGAGAGTAGGAAGCCCTGTTTTTTTTCCAATTATTTTATTAGGGGCTCATACATCGTTTTTCACAATATATAAATAAGCATACTCGTCAAGCACCCTCACATGTCCACTTCTATTATTGTTCTCCAATCGTTCACCTTTTTCCCTTTAGCCCCTAGTATCGGCTTATCCATTCCTTCCCCTGGTCTCTCCTCCCCTCCAACCCTCAATAGTTTATACATTGTTATTGTTTTGTCATATCGTACACTGCCCGACCTCTCCCCCAACCCACTCCTTTGATGCCCATCCTTCAAATAAGCGCTTGTGTATATATCCTTGCTGTTGGTTCCATCTCTCTACCCCCCCTTCCCTCCACCCTTCCAGTATCTCCACTCTAACCATTGGCCCGAAGGGGCCCATCCATCCTGGTTTCCCCATATCTCCAGCTCCCCTCTATGTCAGTGTGAGGAAGCCCTGTTTCTTCTGCAGATCAGCTGGTAGTTTTGAACTGCTGACTTGCAGTTAGCAGTTCAATGCATAACCACACCAAGTAAGCCTTAGAAAAATCAACCATTTCATACCAAAAGAACAATTGGCAGGGAGGGTGAAGAAAGAAGGATATATGGACATGGTAAACACAGTAAAGGAAGTGTGCTGTTACACAGGGGTGTGTGGGGAGGTTGTAATAAATGTCATGAAATAAAAATGTGGGTAAATTGTTTAATGAAAAACATTTTCTTGGTATATTTCCATCTAAATCACAATAAAAGTTTAAACAAAGGAAAAGGGATGGGCAGACAAAGCTAAAATGTTGGCTAAGGTTTTGACAAAAACTCTTAGGACTCAAGCTAGTTGGTGTGACCAAGTTGTCCACCTCTGGGCTTCTGTATAAGAAACAATAAGCTGACAATATTTTTCCACCAGTGCTTTTTCAGTTTATGTAATTACTATCCAAACTCACACACTAGAAAAGTGTTACATAAGTTTGGAGGTTGCAGGAAATGAAAATAAGGGAGTTCACGTTGGTACTATCAATTTACTTAGAGAAGCAGAAATCTAGATCTCTTGTTGAAAATGATAGCTCATTAAGATATTATTGAATTACTCTTGTATATTCAGCACTGATGTACATTAATAATAATATCTATTAGTTATATCGTTATCCTTTTATCTCATTTATGTTTTCTGGGACAATTTCAAGGTCTGCACTCTTGAATTCAACACCTTTCTTGCTCTACTCCCTTAGGTTGAACCTTGAAGGACATTCAATAGTTACAACTGATAGCCTGCATCTTGCATTTTTAGATCTCAGCATGGAACTCTTGGTACAACAAATTATATTATCTTGCATCTCACTCACATGGAAAATAACCATCATTTTTCATATGGATGAGATTTATAAGCTGTCCCACAGGGATAATGAATGAATTCTCTAATGTGACTCTTTGAGCCAAAGTTCCCGTAACTCTCACTAAACAACTTTTACTGCGCAGCTCTAATTTAAAAATGTGGAGGAAACTACCGGTAGGATTTATTTGTGGATAATTGTTAACAGGATTTATTGAATTGCCATCTTGCTTGATATAACCTGAGCTCTCTGAGAAGCAGGAGTTTGTATCTCACAACTAACAAGAGACGAGAGTGGAGTGTGTCCTCTGGACCCCAAGATCCCTGTGCAAAGCATGATCCAGAAGACAGCTTTGACATCAGAAGAGTAACAACAGAACCAGGAGTCACAGCATGAGACAGAGTGGTATACTTCTCAGTCCATGGTTAAAGTAAAGCTGTGTGGCAGGAGGCTCACTTGTGGAGTGGGGTGCCTCTGGGCACTTAATTAGAGGTATTGGACTTGCTGACCCATGGAGGTGGAGCTGAGAGTCTTACTGGAATAGAGTACCTCTCGTCACTTAATTCAGGGACCTGGATTCATTGACCCATGGAGCTTGAGCTGAATGTCTTCAGTTGAGTCATATGTCTAAGTGGCATCTCTTTTGGGTCGAACTGTGGAACATGTCCTAACTAAACAACTGTACCCTAAGCATTTTTCACCTACATTGCCACCTATTAGCTTTCTTTAACCGCTAATGTCTGTGAGTCCTTTGTGGTCATTGCATCGAGTTAGCAAACTCAGTAGCTGAAAAATTATAGTCTTGTTTGTGATAGAATGTGTCCACATCCATTTCTTTTTTCTCTTGCTCTTTTGAAGCAGTTAATGACTTGAATATTCAAATAAACAAGTACTGCACACCTGTCATCTGAGCAGACTGCTTCCATTTTCCTCTCTAGTCAGATGATGGATGTTGCAGTTCTTATTCATTTGAATAATAAAGTCATTATGTGAGTTGTTTGGTTGTGTCTTTCAGCTCTCTCATTTCTTTATTTTCTTATCTATTAATCATTTTTTGAGAGCAGTGTATTGAAATAGCCCACTATAATTGTTGATCTGATGATTTCTATTTTCATATCTTTGAGAATTTGGTTGATGAATTTTAAGGATCTTTGGGTGCATATATGTCTATTATGTTTATAAGTTCTTGGTCTACTGATCCCTTGAGAAATATGCGATGCCCATTCTTATCTCTCATTATATCATGTACCTTGAAGTCTATTTTTTCGACATTAATATTGCCACTCCTGCTTTTTTTAAATTGCCATTAACTTGGTAAATTTTTGACAGCTTTTGACCCTATGTCTGTTTTTGTCCATGAGTTTGAGATCTTTAAGGGAGCAGATTGATGGATTTTGTTGTTTAGTCTGCTACTTTTGTTCTTTTAATTGGTACCATTAGACCATTAATATTCCATGTAATTAAATCTAAATGTTGATCAGTCACTGTCATCTCATAAATTTTGTGTTTGATATTTTCCTTTCTAACCCTTTTATAGGGTGGATTGTGTGTCTGAGGAGTTTATTTGTCTTCTTTCTTCCACAAGATCTGTGATAGTTGAGGTATTGTTTTCTGTGTGTTGGTTTCTGGGTGGTGCTGCATCCTGTGGTGGTCTCATGTTTGTGTGCTGTGGTTGTTGGTTTTCTGCCCATAAAAAACTGGAAAGTGTAGTTATAATGTTGTTCTTGTGTTTATGAATTCTCTAAATGTTTCCTTATTTAATAAAATATTTATTTCTCCTTCAAACATGATGGAGGTATTTGCAGGATAAAATATGCTCAGATTGCAGTTCTTTTCCCGCTCGTGGAATGCATTGCTCCAGTTTCTTCTTCCCTGTATGGCCTCTGTAGAAAGGTCTGAGCTTATTCATATCTCTAGCTGCTTTCATTTTTCTCTCCTTTTCCTTGAAGTTAGAAAAATTTACTGCCATATGTCTTGATGTGTGGGCTTTGTTTTTTTGGGGAGAGAGAGATCTAATTGGTTTTCTCTTTGCTTTCTGAATGATTATTGCCTTTTCCTTTGTGACAATGGGGAAGTTCCCCTCTGCAAGAATTATCTTATAATTTTAACGTAAGATTGTTTGTTTCTGCCTGTTCAGGCACCCCAATGATTTGAATACTATTTTGCTTGATGGTATTCCACATCAGCTTCAAACTTCCTTCAGATCCTTTTGTGTTTTTTGTTTAATTCTTTCTCTTATTTTCTGAATTCTTGCTATTAGGGGAGTTAGCAAAGTCTCAGCAAGGGATTACTATAATGGAAATTCTATACTGTGGGTTCCAGTGTCCAGGCCTCCAGATGTCCACACTGGCAACCATGGGATGTTGCCCTTCATGGGCAGACGGTCTTGTGGTCCTTTCCCATACCGGTGTGTCACCAAACCCAGGGAAGAAGGGGAAGAGACTGAGAGTCACAGCTCCACTGACAAGGGAGGTAAGGTGTGGGTGGACACTGTCACAACAGAATGAATGTTCAGAAAGCACAGCTGAACTCTCTATCAGAGAACTGACACTAGAATTCCGGGATGCTGTGAGACTCAGTCTTGTATCCAAATCCCTCAAGGGGCATTCCAGGTAAGTGATTCTACGTTGACGCCATCTTGCTGCAATAAGTGATTCTACGTTGACGCCATCTTGCTGCAAGTCCAGCTCAATTTCTTTCTTGTTTCCTAATAGCCCCTCTTCCATACAATATAAACACACATATATTTACATTCATATGTACATATAGTTATGTTTTCTACTGTGCATAAACTTGGAATGTGGATTGATTTTCTGTCTGTACAAGGAATAGGCCTTTCCTGACATCAAAATAAAAGGCTGCATATGGAAAAGTCTTTGTGTGCAAAGTAGAGGAATAAAAGTGTGGTATGAAGCAATGCTGCTCCATAGAGCATTTTTCCTGGGCAGAAAGCAGCCGCAGATGAGGATGAGGGTGTAACTGAGTTCGTTTTTGAAAGACAGGGCAATCCTCCTATACTATCATAACCATTTCAAAAATTAGTTGCATTTTTAATATGCAGGTTTATCTGATGCCATCACCATTGAACTGCATCCCCTTTGAAAAATTGTTAAGACCCTCTGGATCTTAAATTTGTTTTTGTAAGATAACTTCTAACATTATTTGATAATCAAGTTAAAGATCTTTAATATATTTCTTAATAAATGAAATTGAACAAATAATTTTTGAGCACCTACTAATGCCAGAGACAGTTGTAGACATTGAGTAAAAACTGAGTTCCTTTGGTTGCACTAGCTGAAGGAGAGAGAGTGATGAATGCCCATAGTAAATATATGGTTGACAGAAGATATATATATATGTATATATATATATATATAATTGGGAGCCTACACAACTCTTGTCACAATCCATACATTGTGCCAAGCACATTTGTACATTTGTTGCCATCATCATTCTCAAAACATTTTCTTTCTACTTGAGCCCTTGATATTAGCTCATTATTTTCCCCTTCCCCCTCCCTCCCTCACAAATCCTTGATAATTTATAAATTATTATTATTTTGTCATGTCTTACACAGTCCGATGTCTCCCTTCACCCACTTTTCTGTTGTCCATCCCCTTGGGAGAGGGTTACATGTAGATCATTGTGGTAAGTTCCCCCTTCCTCCCCGACCTTCCCCTTCCCTCCTGTTATAGCTACTCTCATTATTGGTCCTGGGGGATTTATCTGTCCTGGGTTCCCTGTGTTTCCAGCTCTGATCTGTACCAGTGTACATGCTCTGTTCTGGCCAGAATAGTACAAGTACATGTTCTAGTTTAACTAGATCTGTACTGTAGAGTTGGAATCATGATAGTGGGGGGCAGGATGGGAGGAAGCATTAAAGGACTAGAGGAAAGTTACTATACTGCACCCTGACTGATTCACCTCCTGACCTTTCTGGTACAGGATGTCCAGTTGTATACAGACGGGCTTTGGGTCTCCACTTCGCAATCCTCATCATTCACAATGATATGATTTTTTTTTGTTCTTTGATACCTGATCCCATCCAAACCTAGTGATCACACAGACTAGTGTTCTTCTTTCATGTGGGCTCTGTTGCTTCTAGGCAAGATGGCTGCTTTTTTATCTTCAAGCCTTTAAGACCCCAGATACTCTGGCACTGTCAACTTTCTTCTCCACATTTGCTTATGTACCCACTTTGTCTTCAGCAATTATATTGTGAAGGTGAGACTCATGGAATGCCAGTTTAATAGAAAAAAGTTTTCTTGCATAGAGGGAGTACTTGCGGGGAGGCCCTATATCCATCTGCTACCTTAATACTAAACTTATCAATACATGCACATAGATCTATTTTCCCATCATCATATATAAATATATTCACATATGTACATGACTGTATTTAGACCTCTATATATGTCCTTTGCCTTCTATTTCTTTCCTCTATTTACATTTTCTTTCCTCTTTTCCCACTGTTATGTTCAGCCTTCATTTGGGCTTCAGTAATTCTGACAGGATATTTTATTTTATTTTATTATTTTTAAGTCATTTTATTGGAGGCTCATACATCGTTTTTTCACAATATATAAATAAGCAATAATGTGTCAAGCACCCTCACATATCCACTTCTATTATTGTTCTTCAGTCGTCCACCTTTTCCCTTAAGCCCCTAGTATTGGCTTTTCCATCCCTTCCCCTCTTCCCCTGGTCTCTCCTCCCTACCAACCCTCAATACTTTATACATTGTTATTGTTCTGTCATATCTTACACTGCCCTACCTCTCCCCCAACCCACTCCTTTTGATGCCTGTCCTTCAAATAGGAGCTTGTGTGTATATCCTTGCTGTTGGTTCCGTCTCTCTACCCCACCTTCCCTCCTCCCTTCCAGTATCTCCAATCTAACCATTGGCCCGAAGGGGCCCATCCATCCTGGTTTCCCCATATCTCCAATTCGCCTCTATGCTAGTGTGACTTCTCCAGTCCATCTGGATTTACAATGTAGAGTTGAGACTATGATGGTTGGGAGGCGGGGAGGAAGGCTTCAGGAACTAGAAGAAACTTGTATGCATCATCACTGCCCGGCTGCCCCTTGACTGCTCTGTCTCTTCCCCATGATTCCCCTGTAAAGGGGCGACTAATTATCCACCAGTGGGCCTTAAGTCCCCACCCTGCTCTCCTCCTCCTTTGTAATGATGTGATTCTTGTTTTTTGGTGCTCGATATCTGCTCCCTTCGGCCCCTCTTGATCACACATGCTGGTGTGCTTCTTCCATGCGGACTTTGCTGTTTCTGCGTTGAATGGTGACTCAATTATCTTCAAGTCTTTGAGACTCCAGGCATTCAATCATTTGTTAGCTGGCTACCATCGTTTCTTCTACTCTGTTTGCCTATGGATCCATTTGTCTTCAGCGATATCGGGAGTCAATTGGTCCATTGATTTTGATTTTTGTTCTTTGATACCTGATTGTTTCAGCACCTCATGATCGTACAGGCAAGTGATCTTCTTTTATGATGGGTTTTGTTGCTTCTGAGCTAGATGGCTGCTTGATTATGATCAAGTCTTTAAGACCCCGGATGCTCTATCTTTTGAAAGCTGGGCCCATCTGCTTTCTTCACCACCCTTACTCATGCTCCTACATGTCCTCAATGGGTACCTTGGGGATGTGTGCACACAGTGATATATGTTTGTTTGTTTTTTCCCCCATTTGATGTCTATTGCCTAGACCTTTCACCAATTTCACCACCATCTACCCACGCTGGCTGTTGTGCTTCTTCTGTATGGCTGTGGTCTCTTCTCAGGTAAATGGTCTAATGTTTATCTTCAGGCTTTCAAGACACTTGATATATCCTTTGATGGCTGGGCACCTTCAGCTTTCTTCACTACATTTGTTTGTGCACCCATTTTACTTCAGTGATCGTGTTGGGCCAGTGAGCCTCAAGGAATGCCCGATTCATAGAACAAAGTGTTCTCGCATTGAGGGAGCACCAGCGTGAGGGCCCAAGGTCCACTTGCTACCGTAATATTTGGCCTATAGATATGTTCTTAAATTTATTCCCATTTTATAATAGATAGTTGTATCTATGTATAGCTGTATCTATGTTTAGACCTCTGTAAGTGCCCTTTGCCTTCTAGCTCTTTCCTCTATTTCCTTCCATCTCCCTCCCTGACAGGATATTTTTACATAGGTATTAATCTTTGCTGCAAGTATATCCATAAATATGGTGCAGTATGCAAGGGACAAAGTTATGGAAAGTTCACAGACATAACAAAACTCCTTGAGACAATGAATCATTGGATCTTGGAGCTCTGAACCATAGTCTCAGGGAGCACCAAGATCGGTTGGCATGACATAATCCACCGAGGCAATGTTCTATGTCCTATTTGGTGAGTCGTGGCTGGGGTCTTAAAAAGTGTGCAGGAACTGGTTTGTTCCTGTCTGGTGGAAAAAAGGATGATGAAAACTGAAGAACACAGAGAAATACCTAGTCTATTTGACTAATGGACTTCAAGGTGATTGGTTTCCACCACCCTGAGATGAGAAGAACTCCATGGTGTCTGGATATCACTGCTAATTGCTCTTATAGGGAATCACATGAGAAAACTTCGAATAAAGTGGGAGAAAATATGGAGCAAGACTTGATATTAAGTATGGAACTGAACTCACTCGTTTGGCTCAATGTTCAGCCCCCAAATTGACCAGACTCTTAGAGCAACAATAACATCAATGAGGTGCAAACACCTTAGAATTTTCAACCATTTGAGATAAAAGAGCAGCATTTGTTCAAGTACAAAGTTCAGAAGGATTAGGAAAGGAGAGAGAATGGAAACAGGAAATACATGGAGGAAGTGGGACACAGGAGTTTTTACACGGTAGCAGTTGAAATCAGTGAAATGAGACTAAATGTGTATGAATTGTTGAGTATAAAACTGATGATCAGCTCTGTAAACCTCCTGATTTCCAACTGAAAGTTTTTAAAAATTATTTTGAGAATAAAGAGCTTTAAAATTGTGTTCAGCGATCCTGACTCAGTACATGGTAGAGACAAAACCTAATCTTTGTGCTGAAAATGATCTATTTGTATTTTTCCCTAAAGCAATGTAGACAAATTTGATGTTGATTTGAAAACCTGGTAGCAATTGTGACAAAATTCCATAGACCGAGTATAAAAATTGTTCAATCGAGATCATAAAAATTTTGACCACTAAATATTTACAAAAGCAATATGTGCAAAGTAATAGTGGGGATATAAAATAAATAAAATATAATTTTTGTCAGTACTCATTATCTATTAGGAATGTAATTTTCACATTTGAACACAAAATTGCACAGAAGTCACAGAAGTGGCATAGCGTAAAGTGCTCCAGCAGTAATGGGAAACAGTATGGTGATTCATCAAAGAATTAAAAATAGAAGTCCTATATAACTCAGCAATTGCACAACTAGGTACTCATCTTCAGAACCTATGTTCATAGCACTCTTCACAATAGCAAACATGAAAACATCCTACGTGCACATCAACAGATGAAACAGATAAACAAATTATGATTCACACAAATAATGGAAGTATGAGGTTGTTATTGTTAAGTGATATGAAGTCAGTGTGTTCAGACTTCCTAATATAGCAATGTGTGCCAAAATGAGACACAAGTAATCCACATGTAACTGTAATCAAAGTTAGTAAGCCTTTATTAGTCAGTGGTCTTGGAGCAGCTATAACTTAATTCTTCCAAGACCAAGTGTGCTTAAAGTGGGAGGTTTTTATAATATGAAAAAAGTAGGCATAGGGGACAGAGGGTGTTTCAGTGTGGAGAAAAGGCCTTGCATCCAAAGGCATAGGGGGCAGGAGGAGAATCAATGTATGGAAAAAAGGGGGACTTAGAGCAGCGGCTCAGAAACTTGCGAACAGTTGCAAAATTATGCGACACAGTTCAGTGTTTATAAAAAACAGCAGTTACAAGAGGAATTACAGGATCTGCAAGTTGACCATACTTGTGTCAGTACAAAAATATATACTGAGGTAATTAATTAATACAATATGGTTATATTGTTAAAATGGCTACATCTAAATTTACTACATCATAGTTACATTGGGCTTAATTGTGGTGGGTTCCTACAGCAGAGAGAAATGCTGCCTCATCTTGTGCCATCCTCACAATGTTTCAACCCCTTGTTGTAGCCACTATATGAGTCTGTCTTTGGAAGGGCCTCCCTCAATTTTGCTGCCCCTGTTTTTACATAATGTCCTTCTCCAGGGACTGTTGCGATTCATAAAGTTTTCACTAACTTTTTTAGAACTACATCACCAAAACGTTCATTCTGGTCTGTCTTTATCTGAAGTTCTGCTGAAACCTGTGGCCATAGGTCACCCTGCTGATTTTTGAAATACCAGTGACATGCTTTCCAGCACCATGGCAACACACAAGCTACTGTAGTTACAAAAACTTGACAGATTAGCTGCGGATTGGAAGACTACTTGGCCATAAATAGAAATGAAGTCCAGATACCACAACATGGATGACTCACGGTGGTAGTATTAGTTTGCATGTAAAGACATAAAGACTATTAGTCATCTGGAAAATGTATAAGGTCATCTTCTGTCACCATAAGTCAGAGCTCACTAGATGGCAACTAACGACAATGAAGCAACAAATCTAAGAAAAGGGATGAAGTTAGCAGGATTTTCTATCAGTGAACTTTAGAATTTTTTTTTTGTGGCATCACTGCCCTGGTGGGACTAGGAGGCCCAGCCTTGCTTCTGGAGAGTTCCTGCTGGATTTGAACCATCAACCCTGTGGGCCGCAGTCCCGCGCAACACCACTAGGACATGAGGGCTCAGCCAAACTTTAGAAATTTTTTAACTTAAAATCACAGTAAGAAAATACTTTGCACATTATTATATAACACACATATATGTTTTTGAAATTTAATCAAGGTATACAAAATATTTCTTATGTTTAATACATGTAATGAACTCTGATATTATATATAATTTCCTATTATATTCATTAAAATGCTGTATGTGACAAACTAAATAGATTTTATAATCATTGATTGTGGATCACAGCTAAATTTTGAAAAATCTTAGCTTGGATTAAGGAAGACTCACTCCTTGTGGTAAAACCTATTGGGGTGGGCTGAGCCCCGGTGGCATAGTGGTGGCATAGTGGTTGAGTGTGGGACTGTGGTCCACTGGCTTGGCGGTTCAAATCCAGCAGCGGCTCTCCAGGAGCAAGGCTGGGTAGCTCCCACGAACACCAGAGGGCAGTGATGCCCCCCATTAAAAGAAAAAACCCTATTGGGGTATGTAATCTTGTCCTAAATTTTTGGTGGTAGGAGCCATGTGTTTGGTCTGACTCATGGTGATCCCCTGTGTGAAGGAAAGAGTTGCTCCATAAGATTTTCATAGCTGTGACCTTTCAGAAGTAGACATTGATTTTTATTGGGTAAAATCAGAGCTCTGTGAGGAAGGAATTACATGCTATAACTGAAGAAGCCAGTCACCAAAGAGTACAGATTTGATTGTTTCATTTACATGAAATGTCCAGCAGAGACATATATATAGTGTTCAGGGACTGGAGGAAAACAAAAATGTTCAAAAATAAAATTATGGCAAGGATTGTACAACCCTGTCAGCATACTATAAACCATTAGGGTATACAAAATGAATGGTTGCATCATAAAGCATGTGAATTATATTCTAACTAAACTTTCTAAAAGCAAATTAGCTATCAGTTTACCTAAAAGCATAATGATATAAAAACAATTAGTCATATAGAAAAGGTACACAGATTAAGGCAACTCCAAAGTATTCTTACATAAAGGGAGACATTGGTCAGTATAAGACTTGAAAAAATTATAAATTGTCAATGGTTCATGAGGGAGGGAGGAAGGGCAGGGGAGTAAGTAGGAAAATGAGGAGCTGATACCAAGGGCTCAAGTAGAAAGAAAACGTTTTGAAAATGATGATGGCAACAAATGTGCAAATTTGCTTGATACAATGTATGGATGTATGGATTGTAATAAGAGTTGTACAAGCTCCCTATAAAATAATTAGAAAAAAATAATAAAATAATTTAAAAATGAAATCAATATCAGAATTACAGATGTATAACTAGCATTGTAAACTTGTTTGCAATATTTCTGAAAATAATACATAACAATATGTAAGAAGACTTAAACTTAGTTATGCTTAGTTTTTTGTGGGCATCACTGCCTCCTGGTGGGAGTAAGAGGCCCAGCCTTGCTCCTGGAGAGCTGCTCCTGGATTTGAACCGCCAACTCTGTGGGTCGCAGTCCTGCACTCAACCTCTACGCCACCGGGGCTCAGCTCAGTTATGCTTAGTTTTGAGCTAGTAGAGCTAAAAAAAACAAACAAGGAGAGAGACTGCTAAATTACAAAGCAACAACTTCAATACAGAAGATAGAATATTTTCATGTCATGTGTTTTCAGTGTAGCCTCAGTATTTCATCCTTTGAAGCCTGTTTATTTTTATAGTTGGTTCAGAGAATCTGGTTCTTTGGGTGCATCAGTTAACAATGGGTTAGCCCTATCATTTAGTCAGCTATGTGACCTCGAATTCTTTGTGGCTTAGCATTTTTATATGTAAAATGGGAATAATAATCTCAAAGTGTTTTGAAAATGAAAATGGATCAGGTCTATAGGTATCTAAAGTAGACAGCCTGCGAGATTCTCAATTGACATTTTTTCTTTTAACTTAATCTCTTTGGTCCTTTGTTTTTCAATCCCAGTTTGATAAAATGGCCTACTTACCTTGATTTTCTTGATTCTGTGAGCTCAAAGACATGACAAATTCTAAACTTTATAGGGATCAGATTAAATTTCTATGTTTTTCCTTCTCTTCTAATTCTGTGACTCTTGGGGTTCCTCTTGTTTCCTCATGTGTGCAAAACGATATTGACTGTGATTTCTTCCAAGGACCATTGAGTTGGCTTTGGTTGCTAGAATCCCCAAGGAGCAGACATCCCCTGTTTCTCTCTGCAGGGGCTGAACTATACACTAGGTGATTAGCCACTTATTGTCCAGCCCACAATGCCACCATGGCTAGATAATGGCTATCATGAAGATTTAGCAGATACTAACAGTAGATTTCATGTGAAATATTACAGGATGTTTCTTGACCACTGTCCTTTACATACACAGTGGAAAATGTCTATTGAACAGAAACTAAAAGTGCTAAAAGTGAAAATCAGAAACAAAATTAGTAGTTTCTGGATTAAAGCTTAATTGTGAGGATGCAGAGTTACTCATCAGGCAGGCACTCTTTCCTTAATAAGGACTTCAGATATCAATCTGTTATGTAAGCAACAGCAACAACAACAACAACAACAAAAATCAGGGAGCTGCAGAACATCTTAAACCAGCTCTTGAGTATTTTCTGTAGATCATATATTATTTGATTTCTCTTAAAAAATGGTTATATAACGTTGCAATTAAAAGACTAGAAAAACCAAACTCATTGCCATCCAGTCAATGCTGACCCATAGCCATCCCCTGTGGGCTTCTGACCTTACAATTGTTTCATGCTAGTAAAAAACACAGTCTTTCTCCTGTGGAGCTGCTGCTGGTTTTGAACTGCCTATCGTGCAGATCGTATCCAATGCCACAAAGGTACACTAAGTGGCCCTACAAAATGTGTGTTGGAGGAAGAAGGGAAGGAAGCTTATATGGAAACAAGCTAAGTGAAGTGTTTCTGGTTTATCAAGCGCTGGCTTGGAATTATACTGCAGTTTCAATTGGAGTTATGTCACTACCCTCGCCCAAAGCATACCAGGAAAGTACCTGTCTTTGACTAAGCCGATTGCTTGGTGTAGTGAAGGAGAACAAGCATCCTTGGGATCCTTGGTGATATCTCTGTAAGAGGAAGTTAAAAATTATTTATATGGGATTTTTGTTTGTGTTAAGTGATTGTGGAGGAGGGTTTAAGGAAGTGGATTTTTCTCTTGATTGGCATGCTATCAGGAAAGCGGCGGTGGGTAATTCTATAATTAGGCATCTTAATAAATCTTTAGGAGGAAGAAAGACTAACCCAAAACTCTAATTGGAAAAGAGGCAGCAATCACTAATTAGTCAGGATATGGAGATGTCTGGTCATTTTTATGGCTTGGACAATGTTGATATTTCACATCTGTTGAAATATGGTGATATTGTGGTCTTACTTTTTATCTGGATTCAACGTGGGTACAATGTAGCCTTGTCTGACGTCAATATTCTGTGAGATTATTTATGTTCATTAAGATCTAGTTGTGAATTCTACACTAAGGCCTACAAATTCTGTCTCTGAGATACATAATCCCCTCCACACAATTTGCTTTATCTTCTAGATAAATTCTTGAAGCAAAATCAGACATATTTTTATAATGGCAGAGAAGGGAGATGAACATGTGTTTAGAAATTACATATTGGATGCAGCTGCAAACATAATAATACACACTGTCATTTAAAAGCATAATAACCCTAGGGTGGGTGGTATCTACACTTTGTAGGGGTAACTGTGGTTCCAAGAGGGCTGGTGACTTGCTCAAAGTCACATAGCTAATAAATTGAGCATAGATTTGAATTCACATCTGTCTGCTCCCAAAACCTATGGGCTCTCTGGGTCATCTTGCAAGCGGTTTAGGAATACAATTCACCCATCATGTCTTTATTTCTTCTTGAAGAAAATCCTATTTTCAGAATGAAACCATGAAAAAAAGTCATAATTCCTTGACTTCATAGACTTTCTCAGTATTTTGTGATTAGACAATTTATGCCCAATGCCAGAACTTCTAGAAAAGACCTGGTGAGATAGTCATCACTATTATAAAGATCTAGGTAGGAGGAAATGAAAAACCAGGTAGGTGACTGTGAATTCCTTATCTTAGCAGAAATGTAGGTACTGACCAATTTAGTGAAACACAATTCTCAGAGCTGAGTAGCTAGGTGTTCTGATCAGTTCAGTTTGTATTCCTACACCCTGCTTAGATAGGTAGGCTCGCTTGGGACCATCTGGCTCACCGGGAGGGGGAATGTAAAAGTCTTGGACTCAAAGATCAATCACGCAGGCAATAAAGTTAACCTTTTTGACCTAATCTTTCAGTCAAATAAATGAGCGTATTCTTTGTTCCCTATGAATAAGTATGTGTCGACTTCATTGTCTAGTTCTACTAACTCATTCTCTACAAGGAGTTTCTACATGACACTGTTGTCTGCATGAGTTGGAATCGGTTAGATGACTCATGGATCATGTGTGTTTTGTTTTTGTCTTTCTTTTTGGTAGGGTAAGTATAGAAAATTTCCAAAGGCGTATTTCTTTCTTTGTATTTAGTTAACTTGCTTCAAGGAGTTTACATTGTCATGGCTAGCCACATTTTTCATGAACTCTATCAGAGTTCAAACCTGGGAGTGAAAAATAGGCAGATCCAGGATTGAACCCCAGTTTTGCAGCCTTGGACAAAACACTTAGCGTTGGGTAAAATCCTTTGGGCAAAAAACTTAACCTCACTGACCCTCAGACTCCTATTTTTGGAAATGTAGTAATGATTCCTATGTCTTAACATAGGGCTGTGAGGCGGGTGACATGCTGTAAGTTAAGGTCAAAATGCCTGACATATTGATGTTCAGGAAGTAGTAATTCTTTGTAGCTCAAAGCTGCTTTCAACCATATGGGTACTAATGAAAATGGTATCCAATCAGAATATTAAGATCACTTTTAAGGATGATTAAGTACTCCATTGTTCTCTGGTTTCTCAGGTGATGCTGTCTGTAAAAATTCACCAACAGGATTATATTGGCAGAATTCTTTACCTACTTTCTTTTTTTACCAGTCACTTTTAGGGCTTTTCTCTTTTCCATTCGGTCAATCTGCAGAGGTTTTATAGCTCAATTGCTGTCTTCATCCACCATCATTACATGAAATTTCACTTAAGCATATTACTCAGCTAGGTTAATGCCAATTTCTTCCTATACTACAATTTATCATTGACCTAATCTAGGTGTTTGTTAATTCACTCAGAATTAATTGTGCACTTCAATCTTTCTCATTGAATCAGTTCCCATGCCTGTAGCTTTTATAACCATATGTATTAGCTGCATACTGATTAAAAATCCCCCATCAGTTGTATGGGAGGTATAACTATATGATTATTTTCCCTGAGTTTCTATCTGTGACTCATAAATGAACTTAGGAAGCAATTTCAAAGAGCAGCTTTCAAAGGTTGCAAGGGATAATTCCATTCATATAATAATAAATGTTCAGCTTTCTAAAGAGAAGTTTTAGGAGACTATACACAGGAATACCTTCTTGTTTGTTACATAGTCTCATATTATAGTCCCTGCATTTCCACATTGCTGTTCTCATTGTCTATGAGAATTTTCAGTATGAATCTTGACTTTTAAATTAAATAAGATTATATTCAACTATATTTACATATAGCTTCTTTGAAAAGTGGTACTTAATGATGCAATTATGCGTTGCAATGAGTAAAATAGTCTTTACAAGTACATGATGTTGTACAGAAGAATCTACTCAGTCCCTAAAAATTGAATTTAAGGGAATTTTATCAAAATAAGAATTATTATTATTATTATATTTAGATGTTGGAAGACATCAGTCTACACAAGTGAGATCAGATGAATTATACTTAAAAATTTCTCACATAGACTGAGACAGTTCATAAAACCAAGAAATGATAATGCAGCTGTTTGGTTATTTTTTGATTGTGGTCACAAGTAGGATGCATTGGGGTGGGCAGCAGGCTTTTCTATTGGATATAAAGAGTTACAATAATTGGTTTCAAGGACTAATTCCCGGGGTTCTAAATCATAGTTTTATAGCTTTCAGGTGGGATCATAAACCATCCGTGATGGAAGTTTACACAGCTTTAGTCGGATATCTCAAGAGTGTGCGAAGATTCATCTTGGTACCAGGGTCTTGTTTCCCCGACACAACTTGTTAATCAAAACTTTCAAGTGGCCTGGGAAAGTTCAGATAAGGCTCGCTTTAAGGCCTGTCCACGCATTTTTTTATTACATCTTTGCCATGAAAAAAATGCTCCTTGGGCCCACTTCATTCAAAAGACAGCTGTGTGGAGATTTCTTTCCCTAGTGAGTATTTCCTTCACATCCTAATTTAACCGGAGAGAAACTACCTTCTCAGTTTTATGGCTCTTAGCAATTAACATACTCAGCTAACAGGAGCTTGTGAGGGGAAGAAATGTGTCCTCAGGAATCCTTGGATAAAAAGCATAGTATAATTCAAGAAAAACTGAGTTAGATGCAATCAAGTCAAAAAGGCTTTATGAATTTCTCCTTTAAAATGGTGAGAATAGCAAGAAGTACAATGGTGATATTTTGTCTTATGTACTTTGTTCTTATTATCAGGAAAGGGAGACTATTCCCTGGAAAAATGGCAGGGACATACTGCATGGTAAAGAAAAAGGGCAGAGGAAAAGAGAAAGATTCTTGACAGGATAAACTGACACAGTGGCTCAACGATGGGCTCACATATAAAAACCATTGTGAGAATGGTGCAGGATCGGGTCCTGTTTCACTCTGTTGGACTTAGGGTCAGTATGATTTGGAATTGAACCCGTGGCACCAAGCAGCACTGACACCAAGCCATGTCACATGCTTGCGTGATAATGAGAATCACAAGCTGAGAAGGTGAGAGGAGACCTAAGTTCTGGCTATTGAATGAATTCTGGCTATTTGATCTATTCTGGCTAATCTGTCATTGAAAAACTCTAATTTGGAAAAAGCCACAACCACCTACAGAACCACTGCTTTCTTATTGATCCTCTCATGTCTGTCCTACTTACCTAATAAGGATGATGCAAAGAGAAACCCAATGCATTCCTTATCTCCCTGATCTTGTTTCCTAGTCATTCCTTCCCAAGCCGTAGCTCCCCATTCTTTATTTCATTCGCAGTATGCTGTCAAATCCTATTGATCTCAATCTTTTAGAGCACTACAATAGACTGCTCTCCCTGCCTTCATTCTGTACCTATTCCAAAGCCCCATCTTTCTCCCACCGAGCAGCTGCTCAGTATGAACTGCTGACTTTATGGTTAGCAGTACAGCACATAGTTCACCATACCACCTGGAATACTCTTTCAGAGTTATCTACTGAAAAGATCATGTGATTGAGCCACTCTCTGTCTTAAAACTCACAAACTTGTATAATTTACTTAAAAAAAAAACTTTTCACTGTGATTTGAGGAAAAGTTTATAGAGGAAATTGATGTACCATTCAAAAATGTATACACATATTGATACATAACTTTGATTGCAAGTCACACAACCATTCTTTTCATCTCAGCACCCCCTCCCCCACATGGAGCTGCCTTCACAATTTCCTGCCACGGATGAAGGTCTACGTCCGGTGATTCATCAGCTTGCTAAAACTTATCAGCTAGTAGGTAATCTATCTATTCCTAGAGTCTTGTTCTTATCCAGTGCCCTCAGTGCAGTTTGGACTTCTCTCTTCAACATATTGGTCCTTGCACATTTGCTGCCACCTGAAATGGTGTAATGTCGACTAGTTCTTTTTGGTTTTGTGACTGTGTATTATAAGATTACTTGTCTCATTCAAATCTCCACTAATTCTACTGTGGTAGTTGCTTATGAAGCACCATGGCGGATCTCCTTGGCCCACTGGGTTTTGCCTCAGCAGAGTGCAAGTTCAATATATCATTTCAAAGTTCTGCACCAAGCATGAGCTGTAGGATTGTTCTGCTATTGCTTCCCGTGAAGCTATATGAATCTGCTAAATTGTGCACAGGCACACAGAGGGGTGACTCTATCACCCAAAGTGATAACTTTCAACCAAAATGAGTTGAGTTAATGGATAAATATCCAGATCCTCTCTTGAGTTCTTTATTTTTTTCATTGACCTTTTTCGTATACTCATAATTTCTAGATTCTGTAATCAGGTCTGGTTTATAGCATCAGAATTTCCCTTGCTTATGAGTGTGATAACTTCTGTTATTTGAGAATATTACGTATACTCACTTTAAAATCTTTTCTCCCACGCACTGTACTTATTTCTATTTCTTCAGTTCTTTTTTCCTGCATATTGAATTTGGTAAACCGCTTACTTTGTGTCTTTTGTTCCAATTTAATCGATGACTCTTGCTTATGTGCTTATCTTTGTTTTTGAGATTCCTGAAAAGTCTGTCTGTAAACGAAGTTTTAGAGAAGTCAAGCTTCTCTGACAATTGTGAAGAAGATACAGAACATGCTGCTGGATAGAATATATAAGTAGTGTATCTTCTGAGTGTGGCAGCTAGCTACTCCTTCCAGATATGTGGGGAGTTTTGTACGGACACTAAAACCTTATATAGGAGCTAATGCCCAGAGACACAGTTCTCCTGGCTGCTCTGAATACAGCTCCCTATTAATTATATTGCAACCAACAAAGCTTTATTCCTCATTTATGAATAACAATATCCATATTTGGAGATCTCTGAAACATTCCTCTTTCCACAATGTCTTCATAAGTATTTCAGGCTGTTTAATTTTCTAACTTTGATTTTCTAACTGTAGTGGGTACAATTCTCAATCTACACACTCAAGTGTGCCAAAATGATCACATTCTCCTTTTCCTGTTTATCAATGATGTAGAGAAATGATTCATGTGAGTCTATTTTCTAGACTAAGGAACCTTGGTAGTGCAGTGGTTAAGTGTGCTGCTAACCAACAGGTTACCAGTTTGAACACACCAGCTGTTTTGAGAGCTAAAGATGTAGCGTTCTGCTTTCATAAAGATGACAGCTTTGGAAACCCAAGGGGACAGTTCCATTCTCAAGTTCTCCTGTAAGCCCCAGTTGGCATGATGGCAATGGGTTTAAGGAGTCCTGGTGATGCAGTGGTTAAGTGCTTGGCTGGACACCAAAAAGTCTGCCACCAGCTGCTCTATGGAGACGGAACTTCCAGCCAGCTACTATAGACTCAGAAAACCTAGAGAGTAGCTATTAGTCAGCATCAACTTAGCTGCAGTGCTTTTTGTTGTTGTAAATGTTAATTTCCCAAAAATATAAAGAACTTTTTGTATTAAACAATAGAAAGATAAATAAATGAAAATAAAGTTTACTACTGATAAAAAGACAAAGCAATTAATTAGAGGGCAGTGGTTGTGAATAGACATTTATCCAATAAGACATATAAATGACCAATAAGACACATGAAAACTGCTAATTAATCATTAGCCAATAATTAAATACACATCCACACTCTGGTATGGGAACACAATTGGTAAAATGGAGAGCTCAGAAATTTGAACCCACCAGCAGATCTGTGACAGAAAAGACCTGATAATTCACTAATGATTGTTACTTTCAGGCGTCAGTTCTTGCTGTTAATGACCCTATTTTTAACAAAGTGCAGCACTGCCTGGTCCCACTTCCTCATTACAATTGTTGCTATAGGTTTGAGCACATAATTGCAGACCATGTCCCATTTCATGTCATTGAGAATCTTCCTCTTTTCTTTCTTTCTTTTTTAAATACTCTACCAACCCTTATGTCCTTCTCCAGAGACTGATCCCTCTTGAGCACATGTCCAAAGTATGTAAGATGAAATATCACCATCCTTGTTCTTAAGGATTATTATAGCTGTATTTTGCCTGAGACAGTTTTATCCATTTCTATGGAAATTCATGGTATATTTAATATTCTTCATCAGCACCATCATCTAAAAGCATCAATCTCTCTTTGCTCATCCTTATTTATGGCCGAGTTCTCACATGCATATGCTGTGATTGGAATGATGTTTCATTTTTCTATAAATAGCACAGCCTAGGAAATCCTATGGAGCAGTTTACTTCGTCCTGTAAGGGTCCAATTCTGTCAGAAAGAACTCAATGCCACACCATGAGAGTGATAACATACTCTAATCAAAAGGAGGAGTGATTACAATATTGATGAAGATAGAGGTAAACTGAGATCCTTACATGCCGTAGGAGAGGATGTACAATGTTATAGCCAAATAGCTTGGCCTTTCCACGAAAGCTTAATCTTACAGTTGTATGGCCCCTCAAATTCTATTCCTGGGTACATACTCAGGAGAGATAAAAACAAGTATCCAGACAAAAACATTTACCTAGAGATCCAGGGCAACATTATTCAAATATTCCTCTGATTAATGGAAAAACAAAATGTGATATATCCATACAATGGCATATCCTTAAGCCACAAATGGAAATGGCCTTCTGGGCTTGAAAGTAAACAAGTGGGCATCTAGCTCAGAAGCAACAAAGCCCACATGGAAGAAGCACACCAGCCTGTGTGATCACAAAGTGTTGAAGGTATCAGCTGTCAAACATCAGAGAGCTGAAAATTATATCATTATAAATGAGGGGGAGAACACATAGGAGGCCCAAAGCCCACGTAGGTGAAGGGACATTCCCTTACAAAAGGGTTCGCAGGGAAGAGAGGAATCAGTCAAGATACAATGTATCAACAGTTAAATATGCAACTTTCCTCTGGTTCTTTTTTTGTGGGGGCATCACTGTCCTCTCACAGTGGGAGTATGAGGCCCAGCCTTTGCTCCTGTGCAGCCGCTGCTGGAATTGAACCTCCATCCCAGTGGACTGCAGTCCCGTGCACAACCACTACGCCATCAGGGCTCAGCCTTTTCCTCTTGTTCTTAAATGCTTCCTCCACCCTACTATCATGATTCCAATTCTATCTCACAAATCTGGCTAGACCAGGGCATGTACACTGGTATGGTTATGAGCTAGAAACACGGGGGATTCAGGACAGATGATCCTTTCAGGACCAGTGGTGAGAGTGGCGATACCGGTAGGGTGGAGGGAAAGTGAAGTGCAAAGGGGGAAACAATTGCAGGGATCTACAGGTAACCTGCTCCCTGGGGTATGGGCAACAGGGAAGTGGGTGAAGGGGCACCCACTTGTATGAACTTGTATGAGCTCCCAATAAAAATGATTTGAAGAAAAGAAACGAAATGACCTTCTGATACAGGCTACGACATTGAACCTTAAGGGCATCATGCTAAGTAAAATCAGTCAGAGATAAAAGTTCACCTTTTATGCGATACCATTTATATGAAGTATCCAGGATATGAAAATCCTAGTGAATTTTTAGGTGCTTAGGGCCGGGAGAGGGTTTTGAGAAGTTAAAGGTGAGTGATAGCTGAGTAGTATGTGGTTTCTTTCAGGGAGGATGAAAATACTATCGAATGAGATGATATTTGCCCAATCTTGTGATGTGGACCAAAGAAATATCGAATTGTACACTTTAAAGGGGTGAATGCTATGGTATGCTAATGATATCAATAAAACTATCTAAAATGTGCTGCTTATTTAAGCTTTGATTTTACCTATAATAATTTGCTTTTCACTGGTGATATTTAAGGATTGTGGGCACTAGCAGATTCACCAAGTTGAAATATAGTGGAGACACGGAGTATGGGTGCGAGATACCAAGCACTGGCGGAGCTCTTCCGCAACCACCAGGAGGGACACCCTGCCCTCACTGAAGTGAGGAAAGCCACCTTAAATACTCCATATGCCAATGTGTCGGAAAGTGGGAGATCAACATCCTCTCCTGATGGATTCCTCTTTCATTACCGACAGCACCAGCCTTTCTGTGTGCTTCCATCCTTCCCCAGCACAAGCCAATCAAACCTGGCCCAGCCAGCCATACTTCTTACCTTGATGGCCTCTGGGGATGCTTCATGGATAGAAAACCACCCAGGCAGCTTAGTACAGACATTCTCAGCAAAGTTTTTCAACATTCCCCACCCCCCTTCTTTCCCTCTTTGGGCTCCAGGACTCCCTCCCCCTCCCCATGTACCACTATCTCACATGGCACAGCACAGTATAGCACTACAAAATGAGTAGGAATCTCCACTTACCGGTGGTTTTATTAGTTCTTTCTTTTCTTTTGCTTTTATGTTTTTGATCTATTTTAATATGTTTTTCTGATTCTTACCCACTTACCCTTCCTCTTCCCATTTGACCCTACATCCCTGAGAATACATACACTTTCCAGGCAAAAATAGATAGGCCTGCAGGTTTGGGCACACTGAATCAAACACCACCACTACCCACACACACACCCCACCAGCATGCACAGACTTTCCCACATTCACGCTGCCATAGCAACTAAACTCCAGCACCCACAATGGACGCAGGCCCATATTTTGTCTCTTCTCATCTCTGTGTATTCACACTTTTTGTTCTTTTCTTCTTGTTTTTTTTTAAAATTCTATCTTCCCCCCCTTTCTCAATTTTCCCTTCCTTCTCTCTCTTTTCTTCTACTACTTCTAAGCATATATACAAAAATTCTGTTCTGTGAGTCTGAATATTTGCTGACATTTTCTCCTTCCCATCCACTTTAATTTTCTCCTCTCTCTCTTTTTACTCATGGCATCACTCTGAAACCAAACTCATTGCTGTTGTGTGGATCCTGTCTCGTAGCAGATGGTATAGAACAAGTAGAACTGCCCCTGTGAGTTTCCGATATTGCAACTGTGTGGGAGTAGAAGACTCTGTCTTTCTCCAATGGAACAGCTGATGATTTCACACTAGGGATCTTGTGGGTCACAAATCAACCCATTACCACTACACCATTAGGGCTCCTTTCTGACACCACTAGACAGTGCCAATCTACATGACCCAGGAACTATTAACGGTGTAAGAGCTGCCGGGTCATGTCAACTTTAGTACACCTCCAAATCAAGATAAATAAACACAAACTACCAAAAATTACCCAAACCTAATGAAGTACTCTGAGAAAGTAGACTGCAGAAATAGGACTCAGAATTATACTATTTAGATATAAGTATAATATAATTATAATTATAACATTTATGTCCCTTCAAGAGATGTGGAAAACACTCAAAAACTAAAATTCTTAAACCAAAATAATTTCTGATGATAAACATGAGTTAGCAGAATTAGGTAACTCTGAGGAATAGAGCAGAAGAAAAAAAATCCCATCAGTGAACTTGAAGATAAGTACTCTGACTACAATTAATAAAAGAAACAATCAACAAAAAAGTTCAGGACTCCAAAGAAAGCTTGAGGATGATGTGGGACAATATCAAGGAATACAACTTAAGTCTCATTAGGATTCAGGAGCAAGAAGAAACAGAAATCATGAAGGAAAATTTTCCCAACCATCACAAGGGAAGAGATGCCTAAAAAGAAGAAAACCCAAAAGAAAACCATTGCAGCATATAGTAGTCTAACTCTCCAAAGTCAAGAAAAAAAGAGAAATCCTGAATGCAGCTAGGGAGAAAAGCATAGTGACCTTTAAAGGAAAACCAGTAAGGGTAAGCTCAGACTTTGCAGTGGAAAGAAGACAGTGGAATAGAAGCAAAATTCTGAAAGGAAAATTGTCAAATAAGAATGTTAAGTTCTGAGCTGAACCCCGGTGGCATAAGTGGTTGAGTGCAGGACTGCAGCCCGCGGGCTTGGCGGTTCAAATCCAGCGGCGGTTCTCAGGAGCGGCACTGAGTAGCACCCACGACAACCAGAGGCGGTGATGCCTCCCCCCCAAAAAAACACCCACAAAAGCAAAAAACAAACAAAAATAAGAATCTCAAGTCCAGAACAACTCTCCTAGGGAGAGTTAAACTTACTTATACTAGGGAGAAATAAACTTATTTATAGACAAGGAAAAATGAAAGTAATTAGTAGAAATAAGACCATCTTTATACAGAAATATTATCTGGAGCACCATGGGCAGAGAATCAACAAAAACTGATTAATCTGAGAGCACCACTACCCAGAAACCAATACAATGAAAACAGCATTCAAAATCACACAGAAACAGAGGAACAAAGACTCAATAAAATGGTAATAACAATAACACACACAAACAAAAAAAAGGAAAGAAACCAAACAAGCATATAACAATGATGGCAACAAATCTGTATACACAAATAACCCTGAAAATTAATGGATTAAATGCACCAAAGACAAAGAGTAATAAACTGGTTTAGAAAACTAGACCCATCTGTATGCTACATACAAGAGATACTCCTTAAACTTAATGGAAAAAATAAACTAAATATAAAAGGATGATGAAAAATCTACCAAGCCAATGCCAACCTTAAAAAGGAGGGTGTGGGAACATTAATTTCTGATAAGTGAGATGTGGCGGTTATGTGCTTATGTTAATTTCATGATTGAGATGTAGGGGTGGAGTCTTGCCAGTTAATCTGGAGATAGCCATTGAGTAGTCAATGAGGCCTCCTTGTGGGCATGGCTTTCTCCTGAGACTTCTGGGAAATATCGCAATATTTCCCTCATGGAGATGAGAAGTTATATCCCCAGTTGTTGGGAGTTAGTCTTAGAGACGATGAATTATGGACAAGACAAGATGGCAGCGTCTGAGGAGCTGAAGGAGCTGGAGGAGAAGCCACACAGTTTTACCCTGATGGAACCAGACCTCTGAAGCTGGAGAAGCCACGTGGAGACCCCTGCCAGTGCTAAGTTGCTGTTATCACCACTGGATGCTGTTGATGGACCCTGAGCCCTGGAAATGAGGAGCCATGGGGAGACTCCCACCAGCCCTGCGACTCTGAACCCACTGACCTGTGACTTCGTGAGTCAGAAGGAGACGTTAAAAACTGGTATTGGCTATATGGGCTAAATGGAACTTATGACTTTGAACTGGACTGGGTTGGGATGTTTTCTCAAGGTTCCATTCATCTTGTTTATAAACCATACCCTTATATCCATATGTGTGTTTATGAAACTTGTTTCTCTAGTCTACCCAGACTAACCCATTAGACTTTAAGTCAAGTTGTAGTATAAATTTTTTAATAAACCAATTACTGTAGTTGGGTTTG
The DNA here is from genome assembly GCA_004026705.1 of Nesogale talazaci. Lineage (NCBI taxonomy): Eukaryota > Metazoa > Chordata > Mammalia > Afrosoricida > Tenrecidae > Nesogale > Nesogale talazaci. The sequence goes on from PVJH01015136.1 coordinate 54,836, forward strand.
ATTCTAGGGTTAAGGTTAAACTAGGGTTAATGTAGGGTTAGTCAATCTATTTATACGGAAATGAGAAGTTTTTATTTAAAAATATCTTATTATGCAACATTTTACACATAAACAAGTTCACTCTTCCTCTGTTCTTCTTTCAATGAACTTTTGTATCTCATGACAACATGTTTCTTTCCTGTATTAGTTTGTGAAATCCTTGAGGAAATTGTGCATGTATCATTTGTTTGTTATCCTCAAGGCCTGATTCAGTGCCTAAATTATCATACCCAATTGTAAACCCAGTGGCATCAAGTCGATTTTGACTCACAGGAACCCTATACAGGGTTTTGATACTCATCTTTTTCCTGCAGAGTGACTGTGGATTTGAACTGCTAATCTTGTGGTTAGCGATATAATACCTAATCTGCAGTACTACCAGGGCCTCTGATCATAGCCTTCCATTAAATATCAGTATAAGGCTAGAAAAAATCATTGATGAGTTGCAAACTCCATGTCAAACAGTTATGCTTCCTCATTTTATCACTTCTGTTGTCTTTTTCAGGCGTAGTACTCACTGATATTTGTTGATTTATGAGTCATCCAGCAAGTCTAGCATCATAAGGGAAAGCAATTTTTGCAGAAAATCATTCATTGGAATGGTCACAAGAATGTCTGCTTTCCTTAAA
>PVJH01015137.1:0-54706 GCA_004026705.1 Nesogale talazaci
CTTACACTGGGCAGTCTTTCCCTCCACAGTTGGAGATGCTATTTCAGCCCCTCTGATTTCTCCTCACCCTCCAAATCCCACCTGCTGCTGCATCGATGCCGACTCATTGCAACCCTGTTATAAGGCTTCGGGGGCTGCCGGTCTTTATGGGGGCAGGTGGCCACAGCTGACTGGTGGGCTTGAACCCACGGCCGTGCACTCAGCAGCCCAGCAGTTCTCTGGCAGCGCCAGCAGGATCCTCGAGGGAGAAGAAATCAGATGGTACCAAGAGCACAGTGATGCTATTATACCAGCACCCCAAGGGAGTGGCTTTGCAGAAAAACCTGTTTTCTCACAGTTCTGGACGCCAGAAGTTCACACCAGGGCCTCAGCTGTGCCATTTCCTCCCTTGCTGGTAGCTCCTTGACCCTTTGGTGCTCCTTGGCTTGAAGCTGATTCTCGCCTGTTCTTCTTCTACTTCTGTGTTTGTTTCTGTGTACAAGAGATTTGGGAGTGGAGGAAGAAACACACACACACACACACACACACACACACACACACACTGTTTATTCCGGCCTGCGTAACTCAGAAGTGATTATGTTTAGGGCCTATTCTCCCCTTCCATGACGATGAACATCACCTATAGACCAGGTGAACATCACCGACCAGGACCCCGTCTGCAGGCATAAGCCTGAGGCACCGCGCACACGTGGTGGGCACACAGTTCAGTCCCTGAGAGCAGACGGTCCTGGGAGGTGGGAGACATGGCCGCTGGCCCATACATGCTGGCCTTCTGTTCAGTGGACACCCTCTACCTGCCCTCCATGTGGATTGACGCCGTGGCGGCCCCCGTGGGCTCAGGCACAGGAAGAGTTGTGAGGATGCACGGGACCAGGACCAGGACCAGGTGGTGTCTCATTCTGGTGCTTCCAGAATCGCTCTGGGTCTGAGCCGACTCGATGCCTCCCCTGAAAAGCAAACAAACGAGTGGTGATGACTCAGGAGTGTTTTCCCAAGGTTCACCCAGCACCTAGATTTCAAACAGCATTTCCATCACACAGGAAGCCTCCGCCCCCCCCCCCCCCCTTGGGCTCTCACCACCCTGACTTTGGCCGCCAGGGGTTTGTCTGAAGGAAACAAGCTGTTTGGGTTGTTTGGGGCTGATTCCCCACTCGGTTCCTGGGGCTTTTGCTTTAGCGGGGGTGTCTAAAAGCAAGTCGCCTTTCAGGAACAGTGGTTTGCTGCTGCTGGGGATAGTGCTAGTGACCTGGGGCCTCTGAGGAGAGGACACCTGCCCGACAGACAGAGTAGGGAAGACGCCGCTGTGCCTACTCAGCAGACCGTCAGGGAAGGGTTTGTTTCCTGATCTCTTAGGAAACCAAAAACACGCTTTTGCTGCTTTAGCGCCATTTCCTTGGGGATGTTTAATAAGCTTTTTGGCACATTTTTCTGCTTCTCGGCTTCAACTTCTTAAGGAAGACACGATTGTAGCACATTCTGTTCAGTTATCATTTTATTATCCATTTGAAGAGTAACTTCCATGCATATTAAGAAGAAGGAGACTATTCCCCTCTCATGGCTATATACTCAAATCACATTATTCTTTCTACTAGAGGGGAACCCTGGTGGCATAGTGGTTCTGCGTTGGACTGCTAACTGCAGAGTCAGCAGTTTGAAACCACCAGCTGCTCGGGGGGAGGAAAGATGAGGCCTTCTACTCCCGTCAAGAGGATCACTGTGTGTGTCAGTCAGGTAGACTAGAGAAAAAAATTCATAAACATGCATATGGATATAGGAGAGAGGTTTCTGTACAAGAGGAATGGAACATTGAGAAAGCATCCCAACCCAGTCCAGTCCATGAGTCCGATATTAGCCCATATGTCCGATACCAATCCATTCGTCAGTCCTCTTCAGACTCACGAAGCACATGTAATGATGCCAGGACAATCACAGAGCAGTGGGTGCAGTCTTGTGTAGCCAGTGGTGGTAGAAGTATCTCAGAGCTGGTAGAGACAGAAAACCAGACACAACAGACAAGCAGACCAACAATGCTCAACGCTCCACTGCACGCTGCCTGATGGGGGGAATCCCCATCCCTGGCCTGTGGTCAGAAGGCATTCACTGGAGGGCTTCTTCCCCACGTGGAGCCTGCTAATGGGTTCTGGGGTCCCACTGTCATTCCTTTGAACTTCTCCCTTTTGTGAGGTACAGACGGAGCCCTTCCCTGGTAGCGGCCACCTTTTGTCCCTAGATTTAAGGGCTGCTACATTTCATCATCTCCCCAGCCGGCCTCCTGGTCTGCAGCTCGGGGTGGCAGCTTCCAGACTTTTCCCATCAGTCTGAGCTTGGGAAGAACAGGAAGTCCCAAGGACAGCATGCCCTTCTAGCCATGGACTGCGCTTTCTCACGCAGCAGGAGTGCCCTGGCTTTTAAAGTGGCCCTTTGACGAGTGGAAATGTCAGGAGGGTTGGGTTAGTGTCACCTTTGCTCTCTGGCTCCCGGGACAGGCCGGAATCCCATCCCTCAGACGTGGGGGAGGAGGTTGCCAAGAACGGCAGCCCCTTTAACACGGGGCTGTGTTTCAAAGGGCAGGCTGGATGCCGGGATGGAAGACGTGGTGGAGCTGAGACATGGCCAGAGCCTGCCAAGGAGACCCAGCATCTTGGGAGTAGGGATATGTTAGCTTTCGCCCTCTTCCGAGCACAGAGGCATTTGAAGGCCTTTTCGAGCCGGACCTGGAGCCGACTTCTTTCTCATCTTCGAGTGAACAAATGAAGCTGCTGAGATGCAGGGACTGGCCTTTGCCATGCTTTTGGGCACCAGGCCAAAGCCCCCTGCTGTGAGTTCGAGCCCAGGGTGCGTGGTGGTGCTGCTACACTGTGTGGAACAGAGACGGCAGGGCTTTCAGAGAGGAGGAGGACATGGAAAATCAGGGGAGGTTCCTGCCCTGTTGCCCTGTGTGGAAGTGCGGGCCTGGGGGTAGGGTGTGTGTGGGGGGAGGGGTGGGGGGCTTCCACACAGTACCCCATGACGACTATGTTTACGTGAGGGGCCAGGACCCCGAGTTCAGGTTCTGTTTGTCTTTCCAGTTTCCCGTAACCCTAAATGCTGACCAGCGAGTACTTCTGTGTGTCTTGACCTCTGGGTATTGACGCAGACCTTGATCTTTTGCCTCTGTTTTGAAAATGATTTCTCGCTTAGCCATTTTATCTGACGTGAAATATCAGATATTTTAGGTGCACAGTTGCCAGAGATCAAAAGCTAAGCCCTAGTGCGGCACTGTGTGTGTTTTCTGCACGTTCAAGATCGTTGCTGCCCCCTACTGATAAGATGGGGTAAAGCTACTCGTTGAAGAATGGGTGGAAGGTACAAGGGTTCCCACGGGGACAGGGGACAATGAGCAGTCTGGTCGCTTCTGCATCAGGCCCTCCATAGACCATACAGTCGAGTGGGAGCAAACAAAGAAAGCGTGACTATGCGAGAGAGACCCCAGGGTAAGTCTAAACAGGAACAACTACACCACAGTGTTGATGCCGAATACTCATTTCGTGGTGATGGCAAAGGTTTAGAACATACTTTCCCCCTCACAGACTTAAATCTAAAGCCCAGAGTAAACAAGGATACTCAGAGTTAGCATAATTAGGGGCTTGTTCGGGAATTGCAAAGAAGCGCATTCTCACAGAAAGCAAGATATTATATTTGTATACGATATCACTTAGACAACCGTGTTTCAATGACTGGTAACCAGTTTTTTTAAAGTCAGATGGAAAAAGCAACTGCAGTCCTAGAAAAGAGAAATGTAATTTTAAACTATCCAATAAGGCTGGAGGAGGAAGGGGATTTTGACTATCGCCCACCTCCCACCCCCCAAAAAGAAAAAAGAAATGTGACCTACTGTCTTGTTCTTCTTTTTATAAAAAAGAAATTGAGACCACGAAACGAGCAGCGAGAGAATGAATTGATTATTTCCTACTTGAGGAGTTTTTATGAAGAGAAACAAAAAGACCACGTTCACATCGGAGAGATGAAACAGGTAACAGTGCTTCACTGTTAAAATCCTCCTGTCTGTCCTGGTAACCTTTCCCCATGTACTGTGGGAGCGGGGTCCGGAGGGATCAGACGCTGGGGTGGGATGGGGCCCGTCTTTTGCCCTATGTTTTACTTGAACTTGGGGTATACACGGGGGAAGTTGTACCAGTCCACATCCTAGTGACCCAGACTGAGGTGTCAGGAAGGAATTCTGCCCCCTCAGCCTGCTCGCAGCACCTCCCCCTCCTCCCTGGGGAAGTGGAGATGACATCGTGCTCCCACTTTGGGAGTTCTTGGTGACTACATGCCGTGGGGTGTACGGCAGCGTTGTGGTACCCTGTGAGTTACTGGCGCTTCAGAGGGAGAGCTTCCACACACCCCATTGTGTGCATGGGAGCCACCAAACATGTCTGCTGCCCTCCACCTGAACCCCTGAGCCCCACAGGACTTCCCTGCCCAGGGGGCATTTGGTCCGAGCATCCCTGTCCCTGAAGAGCGGCCCCTGGGGACTCGTGCACGGGGGCGCCATGGGCCGTTTCCCTGCCTGTTTGGCACGCTGCGGGAACTCACTAAGAAACTGGCACCGGTCAGACCTGCTGCGTTTTTTATTTGCTAAGGCTGCTTGCCGGCCAGGCATTAGGAAGAAGTGCGAAGAATGTTAGAATTTCTCCGTTTTCCAAAAAGTAGAAGAGCCTTGCAACAGTCGTGGCGTGTTTGCAGTGCCTCTCCTGAGCTCGGAGGGATGTCTGCCCTTGCTGGCTGTCTTCCGTACACACGGACCCTCTGCGCTTAGGGTGACCCACCACCACGATGACACAGCCTTACTGGAGTTCACGCAGAGCCTCCGTCTCTTCTCCTTCGAGTTGGCTCTGGCAGTCGGGTGCCTCTCTTGAACTCTTGGGGCCTGTGTGGGTCCTGACAAGGTCTGTGTCTTAGGCCAACAGCAGGGTCTCCGAGCATTGCTTCGCGGGCCACTTTCCTGCCTGGGTCCGTGTCCTTTGGGTTGTGTCAACTGCTGTTCCTCCCTCCCTCACGCGGGCCTTGTTGAAAGGCAGGGATGTTTCTTACGTTGAGGACTACGGGGGGCACCTGACCCCAGTTTTCACTTGCTTCATATGTATGTGAAAACCGGACATCTGACGAGGAAGCCCAGAGAAGAGTTGATGCATTAGAATGACAGTGCTGGCCAATACCATCGAAAGTACCAGGGATTGCCAAAAGAACAAACTACTCTGTCCTGGAAGAAGTACCGTCCAGAGGAGCGGAAGCCAAGGACTCAAATAGAAAAGTAAGCATTTAGAGAACAATGGCAACATAGGAACAGCTAGCTTGATACAACGGCTGTATGGAATGGTATAAGAGCTGTAAGAGCCTCCAGTAAAATGGTTTTTTAAAAAAGAAGTGCAGATAGGTGCTCCTTAGAGACAAGGGGGGTGAGGCTTCGTCTCATGGACTTTGGACATGTTGTCCAGAGAAATCAGGCCCCGGGGAAGCACACCCTGCTTCGTCACACTCGGCCTTGAAGGAGAGGAAGGCCCTTGACAAAGTGAAGGGCTCAGAAGTCGCATCGATGGGCTCCAACATCGGGACCACTGCGAGGGCTCGTTGTGCCTCAAGGACACCTGCCCGCAACAACAGCCCGGACTCTGTAGAGAGCACAGGAGTCTGTCCCCTCCCTGTCCCCCTTGCAGTATGTCTATCCCCGAATTCTGACACACACACACCCCTCTCACTCCCCCATGCCCTCTGCCCCGTCTTGGTCTTGGTTCACTTGGTATGCCCAGTGAACCCAGCAGCTCCCCTCAGGTGCTGCCCTTTCTCCTTCTCAGCACTCTTCCCTTTAGGGGTGTGCCTGTGGGGCATGAGTAGCTTTTTTCCTGTTGTGATTTTCTTCTGAGTCATTGTGACTTGTGCAGGCAGGAAATGGATCATTTTGTGAAATCCTAAGTCATTTGTAACTTGCAGGGGGGGGGGCACAGTAGCTTATTGGTGGATGGAAATGGTTCTTTAACTAAACATCTCATTTTTCAGGGAACAGGGTGATGACTGTATGAGCCCGCAGGTATTCGTGTTCTCTCTCTCTCTCTCTCTCTCTCTCTCTCTCTCTCTCTCTCTCACTGCCATTGAGTCAATGCCGACTTGGCGACCCTATAGGACAGGTTGCCCCTGTATGTTTCTGACACTGAATCTTTTTTTGAAGAAATCATTTTATTGGAAGCTCGTACAACTCTTCTCAAAATCCAGCCAGCCAGCCATTGTGTCAAGCACATTTGTCCATTTGTTGCCATCATCATTCTCAAAACATTTGCTTTCTTCTTGAGCCCTTGATATCAGCTTCTCATTTTTCCCCTCCTGCCCCACCCCCCTTCTTCATGTAAGCACTGTCTGATGTCTCCCTTCACCCACTTCTCTGTTGTCCCAGGGAGGGGGCTATACGTAGATCCTAGTAATCGGTTCCCTCTTTCTGTCCCACTTTCCCGTCGCCCTTCTGATATCGCCATTCTCACCACTGGTCCTGAGGAGGTTCATCTATCCTGGATTCCTTGTGTTTCCAGTTCCTATCTGTACATCCTCTGGTCTAGCCGGATTTGTAAGGTCAAATTGGCATCATGGTTGGGGCGGGTGGGAAGCATTAAAGAACTAGAGGAAAGCTGTATGTTTCATCGTTGCTACACTGCACCCTGACTTACATGTTTCCTCCCCACGACCCTTCTGTAAGGGGATGTCCAGTTGCCTACAGATGAGCTTTGGGTCCCCACTCCTCACTCCTCATTCACAATGATAAGATTTTTGGTTCATTGATACTTGATATACCTGATCCCATTGACACCTTGTGATCACACAGGCTGGTGTGCTTCTTCCATGTGGGTTTGTTGCTTCTGTGCTAGATGGCCGCTTATTTATCTTCAATCCTTTAAAACCCCAGAAGCTATATCTTTTGGTAGCCAGTCACCATCAGCTTTCTTCACCACATTTTCTTATGCACACATTTGTCTTTACTGATCCTGTTGGGAAGGTGAGCATCATGGAATGTCAATTTAATAGAACAAAGTGTTCTTGTATTGGGGGAGTACTTGAGTGGAGGCTCAATGTCCATCTGCTACCTTAATACTAATCCTGTAAATATGTGAATATATGCACATAGCTTTATTTCCATGTCATATATAAATATATTTAAATATGTACATGCCTGCATTTAGATATCTATAAATGCCCTTTGCCTCCTAGTTCTTTCCTCTTTCCTTTTACTTTCCTCTTGTGCCATCATACTCAGTCTTCATTTGGGTTTTAGTAATTTCTCTCAGTTAACATTGTCCTTGATCAAGCCATACCAGCCTTCCTACGCCTCGTCACTGATTTTGGATCACTTGTCCCCTTGTCTGTGGATTTGTTAACACCCACTTGCTTTCCAGCCCCCCCAACCACCATGTGCCCCCGAAACTGTAGTCCTGGTGTTTTCTCCTCCAGATTGTTTATCCAGCCTATCTTATCTAGATAGATCTGCAGAGATCACAATATGCACAAAAACAAAATAAAGCAACAAAAGAAATAAAGCAACAATAAAAGAAACAAATAAAAGAAAACAAAATAAAGCAACAAAAGAAAAGCAAAAAGAAAGAAAGAAAAGACTGTAAATAGTTCAAGGTCTGTTTGTTTAACTTTAGGAGTATTTTATGGTTATGTCTGATGGGGTACCATGTCCTGGCCCCAAAGTCTATTTTTGGTACTCCCTCAGGACCTCCCTGCCCTGCTCCCCTTGCTGTACTGCTGCACTCCCTTAGTATTTTGCCTCTGTGTGGCGGGTTCAGATTGGGCACATTTCCCACATGCCGTATCCAGTGTTGTCCCCTGTGGGGCTATGGGTCATTGAGGGATGTCATGTCTCATAGTGGGCTGGCTGTGCATTGGCTGCTCTGAGCAGGGACATCCTCCTCAAGGCTTGGTGGGCCCGGACATGCTCCACTCTCTCTTCCTCTCCCTTCATTTGCTCCCATGTGTCTGAGACTGACTCTTTACAGGAGTGAAAAGCCCTACGTTTCCCCAGAATTAGTCCAATGGAGAAATAGAGATAAGGCCCTCCCCACCCCTTTCTTCCCTTGTTTTCAAAACATCAGAGAATTCTATGGTGAGGTACTGAGATGTACTGGCCTCTGCTCAGCGCCTGCTCCAGGGTCCTGAGCACAGAAGGCCAGGTCTGTCTGTAGAGACGTCACTACTGGGATGCCCGGATTCACGTGGACACTCCAGACCAGGTGCCAGAGCAGAAGCCGGTGTGCAGATGAATCAGATGAGGCTTGGAGACTCACCGTTAGAATTCTGCTCTTGCCTCTTTGTTTCCTGCTTTGATCTGTGTTTCATCTGGAAATTCTGACGGCCTTTAAAAAACGTGTCGACCCTTGAACTGAGCAGAGGTTGAATGGCGGCATTGACGGTGGACTTCATGGACCATGTAACCTTGAGTGGCTCTGAGTCGACGGGGATATCCCCCCCACGTGTGCTCCACCTCGGAAAACTATGTCCATGTCCTTGGGCTCAGCTGGTCCTGGCTAAGTTCAGAAATCCCAGTCGGAGCATCAGCTGGCTGCCACTCAGTCACTGCTGGCTCTGTGGGGAGCAGCTTCATTTCCCCCCACAAACTTCACCTACAAAAGGTGCAGCCGTGCGTGGCTGGCAGCACCATTATTTGAGATACAGGAGGAGTGAGGTGCACACACTGGGCGCAGGCAGCTGCCCTGTTTGCTTCATCCATAGTGGGTTACGTGTTGAGTCACTCACCACAAGCTCAGCAGTTTGAAACCACCGGCCACCTCGAAGGACCAAGATGAAACTTTCTGATTTACATCAAGAGTTGGCTTGGAAACTGTTACTGCCTTGTCCAGAGTTACAGTCTTGGAGACCCTCCAGGGTTTCCTGGGAAAATCTGCCACTGAGCACACCCCCGGGGCACAGTGCCGAACTCCTGCTGCCCATGTTGTCACCCTGCGCCAGGCCCCAGCCAACCACCACCACAACAATATATCATTCTGCGTCTGGATGCAGCGCTGACATGCATTTGCATCGGATCATCCTGGAAGCCTGGGCCGCGCATGAGGGACGAGGGCTGGGCCCGGACCTGGGCCAACCACATGGGAGCAGAGGCAAATCACCACCCCAGGTGGCATTTTCTTGAGTGTTCTGCTTGCTTTAGGAGCACATCAGCCTCAGGATGATGTTGCAAGGAAAGGTCTCTGTGCATCCTTGGTCTGCAGAGAGAGGGACTGGGGTGGGGCGGGAGGGGGGAAAGGGTACAGGCGTGTGATAACTTGCCCAGGCCGCGTGCTGGCAAGGAACCAGGCCCCCCACGCTTTTCTAGAGCCACGTGTCCATTCCTCACTGTGTTCAAGCCCACACCCAGCCCCCCACCCCTTAGGCCATTCCAATTCATGGAGTCAAGTAGCCCTCGGTTTACAAGGCTGTGGGGTCTGTGGAAGCAAGCCTGCCACGGACGGCTCTCTCCTGTGGTGTTGGCTGGTGGGTTCGAACCCATGGATCTTGGCCAAGTGCTGAGCAACAGCAGCACTGTAGGGAGACAGGGACAGTTCTTCTCAATGGGGTGGTGCTGGGAGCCCAAGGATCATACCAGGAGTCACCCAGGGGTTGGGGGTGGTGGTGGTGCGGGGGAAGGTGACTTACAGAGGTGCAGTGCTGCATGTCACAAGGCAGCGGCTGGCAGTGTCAGGGACTGGTCCGTGAGGCCCCCTGAGCAAGCCAGGGGTTTTATACTGGGGTCGGGAAGAGGAGCGATGAGACAGGCCAAGAGCAGCTGCACTGGCCACCGGCTCCCTGTTCGCTGGGCCTCCAAGGCCATCCCACAGTCACTGCCTTGGAATGCCTGGGTGACCTTGTGACCTTGGTGGTCAGCCCCGGCCCTCTGCCTTTAAAAGGGAGGGTGGGGAGGCCAAGGGCAGGACCCTGTCCCCATCTGTGAGAACGCTCACTTTGCCAGTGCGGGGCTATGGCTGCAGGGAGATTGGTTGTATTCATTTCTACACCCTTGGGTACGCTGGAAATTGAGAACAAGAGCTGTACTCGGTGCCTGGCATCCGTTACCTGTTTTGTCCTTATAACAGGGTTATGACTAGAGCCTATTTTTGGTGTCAGTTTTCTAAGAGGAAGTTCAGGTTGGGAAAAAAAGTAACTGACTTCACACAAGGCTACATTTAGCAATACACATAGGATTCCAGAGTGCGAGCTTGAAACCACTTTGCAAAACTAGCTCATTTCGAAGTGCTTTACCTCCTTTTCTCTGGAGGCAGCCACTGCAGCCCTCTGAGGCAAAATCGTTCCAATGTGGATTGCAATCAACAAGCACAGATTGTTGAATGGAAAGCAGATCTGCCTCGTAGACCCTTCACCCCATTTGTATGAAAAAGCTTAAAAGTAAAGATAACCCCAATTGTAAAAATACATGTGTTTTTTTTTTAACAGGATTTGTAAGCCATGCCAGTAAGGAGCAGCTAGCTGGGTTGGGGTCACGGGCAGACTGAGAATAATCACCAGTGCCCAAAAGAAGCACCCTAGAGAGTTCCCCTCCCCAGAAAAGGGCAGACAGGATGAACTGACTTCTCACCTGTTTGCTAACCTCCACAGGTGGCGGCAGAGACTGTGGGGAGTGAATTACCACCGAGTGCCACTCGCTTTAGGCTGGATCTGCTGACAAGCAAAGCCAAACGGTCTTTAACGGAGTCTCTGGAAAGCTTTTTGTCCCGGGTAAGTAGCCACGTCTCCCCTGGCTTATGTGAGGCCCCTTTTAAAGAGGAAAAGACTGCAGTTCTCTCCTCTGATGCCACGAGCACACTCACGTGTGCAACAAAGCACAAAACCTCTTCTTAAACCTTCTTGGTCTTAGAGCAGTGTCACCGGCATTTAAAATCAACGCAGTTTATAGCTGGATCTCGATTAAAAAGATATGACCCCCTCTTTTGTATTTTATGCTCTAGAATGACTTCTTTCCCCACACAAACAGACCATTCCGTGACCAGTTTCTACTGAGAGGAGGGAGGTAAATACGTTGTGGCGGGTTTTTTTTCCCACCACATGCTACTCTAAGACCCAGTTACAGTAAGCTGCTGCACATATGCAGCCCTCTGTAACACCAGGGCCCTTGTAAACAAAGTTTTATGGGAACACAGCCACATCATTTGTTTACTTACAGTCCAAGGCTGTTTTTCTGTAGAGGTGAGTAGTTTCCACAGGTGCTGCCTGGCCCACAAAGCATACCACATCTGTCTTTGGGGCTTTGATCTGAAAGTTCTTCAAGACGGTGTGTGTGCGCGCGCACACACACACACACACACACATTCCCATTCACTGAGTCAATGGCACATCTAAGAGATCAAAACTCAGTATATCGTAGTTTCATACCTTTCTGGAACTTTCTGAATTTTAGGGTCATTTTTATTTTACGACACTTCTTTGAAAATAGAGTTGTCAAATGGCACCAAACTCACGTTTCCCACTACTCAAACATCAAAAAGAAATCTGCTCGGTGTTCTCAAACTTTGCTCGATATCCACTTAGAAAGAAACGCGTGAGGACCGAGAGCGAGTCCTGTGTCACCAGGACCCTAAGGGGACAGCATAGCCTGCTTGGGTTAGTGCATTAAAACATTCCTCATGGTGTTTGTTTTTTTTTGGGGGGGGGAAGGGGACTCTTTATTTGCATAAAATATTTTAACCATGCTCCAAAGAGAGTCAGTGATACCAGCAGTAAGTTAAGCAGAAACCCGTGAGAAACCTGATAGAAATAAGAAAGAAATCATTGCAAAATTTGAATCAGGTGCCACTTGTTCGGATTCAGCAACCGAATACAGCGTGGCTGAGTCGACATTGTCAACATTTTTTTTTAAGGGGGGGAGGACAAAAGAAACATATAAAAAAAGCAGCGCATGTAGCAAAGGGTGTGAAATTGTTAACCACAAGACCCAGACCCTAGACCACCCACCAAGGAGGTTGAAAAGTGGCTGTGAGTTTGGATAAATTGGAGACAACTCAACAATGGTAGCACATTCGAGACAGTGATAGTCCAGTGACTTCAAGTCCTGGGAAAATGAATAGATTATAAGTGTAATTTTTGCCAGTTTGGTTTTCTATGCTTTCTCATGGGAAAAACATACTCAGTTCCCATACTCTTTGGTGTTTGAACTGGAAGGTGCAATCAATTTGAGTTCGGCAACTGAGGGAATCACTAGATACAGTTTTTGTTTTTGTTCTTTTCTTTCCCCCCGCCAGTTACAGGAAGTTCAAATTTGGTTTGAAGACGTTTCTGAGAATTTCATGATGCCAAATAAAACCAGTCCATTTTCGAAACCAGCTCTGGGGTGGTCTGCCCCTGAGAGAGCCCCCAATCGGGGGGCCCTGGGTCCAGGTGGCTCCTCCTCCAGTTGTGGGTGGGCCCGCCCTGACACCTGCTTTTCGTCACAGAAGGATCTGTCCCCCCTTCTACCCTGCCAGTCCCTCCAAATGACCCAAGGGGCCCCGGACCACTTCATTTGGGGAACTACGTATGTTTTAAAAGGAGGACAGAGAGGTTGGCGGTTTTCATGGACACCGTTTGGCAGCGTTTTCAGCAGATGCCTTCTCCATGAGGTTCGGGGACAGTCCAGCCTCCATCGAGCCTTTTCCTCACAGGGCATAACTTACTGCCTTTTCTTCTTCTCGCAGGGCAACAAAGCCAGAGGCCTGCAGGAACGTTCTGGAAGTGTGGATCTGGACAGCTCCATGTCCAGCACGCTCAGTAACACCAGCAAAGTAAGCACATTCCTCGGACATGCTGAAGAAACTGGCTCCCGGGGCCCCATCAAACAGCAGATAAAACCTAACTCCTCTCATCATAAAAAGTTTGGTACTTCCAGACTTCCTGGAAGGGGCCAGGACTTGGTCCAGAATTCTCACAGCCCTCAAAAGTTGTGCTTAAAAAGCAATCCTAATCCCTAGTTTAAAAAAAAAAAAAGGCAAGCCCACTGTCAGGGCGCAAATCTGACCCATCTTGACCCACCAGATCAGAGTAGAACTGCCCCTAGGGTTTATGAGGCTTTCACACTTTATTTTTTCTTTTCACATCACTGCCCTGGTGGGAGTAGGAAGCCCAACCTTGCTCCTGGAGAGCTGCTGCTGGATTTGAACCATCAACCCTGTGGGCCACAGTCCCGCACATACCACTGTGCCACCCAGGCTCAGCAAGGCTGTCACTCTTAACAGGGCCATGGGAGCCTCATCTCTCTGCCTCGGAGGGTTCGAACTACTGACTTGAGTTGTAAGCAATTCAATGTGCCACCAAATACACCACCCAGGGTCCCTCGCTTTAAACAACCCAAAAGCTGACTTGCTTCAGGGTGGCCAGTGGATCTCCTTTGCTTCAAGTTTTCCAATCTTAAAAACCATTCAAATGCGAAACAAAAAAGCCCCTGCATCGAGGGCATACAGGTACAGGAAAGCATGCACTTGAACTTCTAAAATGGTACCCCTAACGGGCTCTCCAATCGGAAGTTTGGAAGTAACACTACTCCCCGTTCTTGTGAACGAGCCACTAAACTTCACCTCTCATGTCTGCCAGGAAGCCCAGCTCGCGGTCTTGCGTGAGCCGCTGACTACTCTGTCTCTCCCCTTGTCTGGTGTTGTCTTTGAGAGGTGCAGGCATACTTCAGTCTAGTTTGTTTGAGCGGTGTAGCTTCCATTAGGTGAGTTGAGGCTTTATGCGGGGGGGGATGGGCCTTCTCTCCTGGAGGTGGCAGAGTGAGGGGATTTTGTGGCAGCGGCTGACCTCGGCGGTCCATGTGAGTTCTTGTCGAGGCACCTTCAGACACAGGTGACTCACAGGTCGAGACTTGCAACAAGCACGTTTCACCGAGCATGAAGAAGGCATGCCCCTGGATCTGAGAATGCTGCCCTGAAACCTTCCTTCGGGGGCAATGACAGGCAGCCCGATGTTCCTGCACTTGACTGTGTTGGAGCCGCAGTGGGCTTTTTTTGCTGTTTATCCACCTAAAGGCGTGGCAGTGCGTCGCTGTGGGCGCCATGCTTTCAACAGCGTGCGCTCACCAGGTGTCCCTGTGTCCCTGTCACATGTTGGTGATCCTCGCAGCGTTTCAGATATTTTCATAATGCGGCGTGCCCACTCGACGGACTGCACTACGGTGTAAACAGGTTTACATGTTCCCGGAAAACAAACAAAGGCACGTGGGCCTCTTCACCGCAGCGTTGGCGTCAGCTGCAGTGACCTGGCCGCAAACCCACCGGGTCTCTGAGGCATGCCTGCACCGTTGGTTCAAGAATACCCTGCCAAGTCCGAGCAAGTAAAAGGGCCACCCTGGAACACCACTGGCCTGCAGTGAGCTCAGGGAACGAGCAGGCAAAGCCCCAGACGTTGTCCAGCAGCAGTCGGGACTGCGAGGGGCAGTTCCTCGGGGAGGAGCTGGGTCAGCCACCCTCGAGCTGGTTGGCGCGCCTGTGTGTGTGTGTGTGCGCGTGTGCATGTGAGGTCTTTTCAGCAGCTGCCATTGGACAAACACTGAGTACTCAGATTGTTAGGTTAGCTGTTCGGTTAGCACAGTCACGAGGACTGGAGAGGGGCATAGAAGAAACTGAAAACTGGGGTGGGTGGTGGGTAGGGACAGATGCTTGCGGGTAGCACACCATGCAAGTCCACCTCGGCGTGCAGATACAGAATCAGGAAAACAAAACACTGCTATATGACGCACAGCCATCAGGGTCGAGGCGGACTCCTAGCCACCGTGTAGGCCAGGGGAGAACTGTTCCTGCATGTCAGGTTCCCCGGGCTGTAAGTCTTCTGAAGTGGGTCTCTCGGCCCCCTCCCCTTGAGTTGCTGGAGGCGGATTTGAACCACTGACCTCTGGGTTAGCTGTTGACCCCTTACCCATTATGTTGCCCGGGCTGGTGGGCTCAGGGCTGCGGCCATCCCGTCTCTGCCCCTGGAGGTAGAGCTCACCTGCCGTCTGTTTGCTGCCAGGAGCCAGCGGTGTGTGAGCGAGAGGCGTTGCCCGTGCTGGAGAGCTCCTTCAGGCTCGCCGGCTCCTCAGACGATCTGTCCAGTGACTGCGAGAGCCAGCTCTCCGAAGCGCCTGCTCAGCTCTCGCCCCAGCACAGCTTCCGACGGCGAGCCAACACCCTGAGCCACTTCCCCCCGGAGAGCCAGGGCCCTCCGGAACCGGCCGAGGCGTCCCCAGCGGCCTCGCAGCGGAAACTTGTGAGGTACCACTCCGTGAGCACAGAGACGCCTCACGAGCCAAAGTAAGATTTATTCAAGACGTCCATTCTCAGTATCAATGGCGGGGTTGGGGGGGCACATATCTGTGATGAACCAGGCATGTGCACCCCAAGTACGTTCTCTGGGTGGAAGAGAAACCCGAGGCAGGTTTTTCAGGTCTTGACTTCAAGAAAGAAACCTCAGGTCAGGGGCATGCCCTTCCCAGCTCTCAGGAAGCCCGCAGGTGTGGGAGAGGTGCGTCGCTTGGGTCAGTAACAGGTGCAAGTCCCGAGGACACGCATTGCGAGGAAACAGGTGAAGGGGAGCAGCAGTCAACTTAAGACGTGCCCATGGTTATGCCCCAAGCAAGGCCAGAGACATGCCTGGCGCGGGAACGGAGGCCAGGTAGCAAGGTGGTGAGCGTGGTGCCAAACCCGTGCACAAAAGCTCCCACCCAGTTCATGTGCACGCCTGTGCACCCCATATAGCGTGCCCAGGAAACCATGCACAAGGGGCCGCCTGGTTGGCAACACGCCCCCTGCGCGATGCCACGGTGTTTGTGTGGAAACACGGTAGTCTCTATTTTGGAAACCTGGAACAGAACGGCCCTGTGATGGAGTTGCAGTGAGATTGCAGCACCGTGCGTGAGAGAGGCCCAGGACACACAGTGACCCGGGTGTCTGGTGACCTGAGGTTCTATCACAAATTAGTGGTGACCCGGCCACATTTGCTTCAGCCTCTCTGCTTGACAAGATGGGAGTAGATGTTTCCTAACGTCCCTTCCATCGTGGTGATTCTGAGTCCTTCCAGTGGGGAAGAGCAGAGCTCTAAAGAGCGGTTGGGATTTTCCTGGCTCTAGGCCCGGTGAGCCTTTGTGGCTGGCAGGCGCTCTTCCTGTACCTTCTTGGGTCCCTGTGGGATTCATCCGGCCCTTCTAGGGTCCAAAGATTAAATGGATACAGATCGACCTTTTAAAATAACGTTTACAAACTCTGGGAAGCCCCTCCCCTCACAAAGCGACATGAGCTAGGGCGGCGATGTCTGTATGCAGTCATTGGAAGCCATCTACCTCCATGAAGCTCGCCCGCGGGGAGTGGAGCGTCTGCATAGAGGCGTTGGAGGCGGTGTGTGGAGCAGTAGCAATCCCAGAGTAAGGTAGTCGCCCCTGCCCCTTTCGTCATCCCTCAGCCCCTGGCAGTAACTGATGATGGGTCTGGGTAACTGGCCACAAAGCAGGACACCCATTAGAAGCTAATTTGTAACAAGTGTGACATTTCGGAGACAAGCAGGGTTTGGCTGACATTTCCCAAGTCCCTCTGTGAAAGCTGCTTCAACTTTGTTACATTACCTGCTTGCCCCCTCCTACTTCCAGTCTTCCTGAGGGTTGGGAGAAGCTCTGGAGAGACCTAGTTCCCTTGTCTGCTGTTCACACCAGCCAGAGGTGGTAGGAAAGGCGTTTCCCTGCCCTTCCATTTCCCCTCTCTCCCCAGGCTGCAGTCTCATCACAGGTCAGGGGAAGAGAAAAAAGATATCTCTCTCATCAGCCTGGCCTGTTCTACTGCCCACTGATGAATCCTTTTTTTTTTTAATTTCCATTTTACCTGCATGAAACAAGCCACTGAGATCCAGGGCAGGATACTGTTCCTTGTTAGAGAGAAGGGTACTTTCTGAAAATCTCTGGGTTGGCTGAGGCGTTCCTTTGCTTTTTGCTTTACTTTTTCAGTTTTCCTCCTGTCAGTTCTCAGAAAGGGATCGCAGGTTATCTTCGATTTACAACTTGTTCTGGTTATGACGAACCACACGGGAAGAGTCTTTCTCATTTTTTTTTTTTTTAATTTACATGGTACATCTTGTCAGGGCGTCAATCCTGTGGTGGGCACACAACGTTAAGATACGTCTTTAGGTTTGCGTGTAACCTTTCCAACCCCCAAAGACCCCTGGATATCCTACATATTGATAGCCAAAAAGCAATCATAAGTGAGAAATGAAAGTGAAAATCCTATCAGCCGCCCTGAGCCTTTGGCATGGAACCGCAGAAGGGCAGGCACTGTCTCATAACCACCTTTCAGAGGCTCCACCTGGCCCCAGAGAGTCCCGTGGGTCGTGCAGGGGCAGTAACACGTGTGGATTGAAATGAGACACGAGTGGCCCCCGCCCCGTTTCCCTTCTCTCTCCTACCAGCCAGCGCCGCCCGTGCCCCCGCTCCCCGCCCCCTCTAACCCTGCTTTCTCTGGATTGCTGTCTAGCCCGAACCCCCCGCCCACCGACGGCGCAGGCCAGCCGCCAGCTCCCACGCCTCCGCCTCGGCTCAGTCCCTCTGCCTCCTCGCCCAATTTTTTTAAGTGCCTAAAACATAACTCCAGTGGAGAGCCCGGTGGGCATGCCGTGCCAAAGAGGTGAGCACACTGCATGGCCAGCCCCGTGTCGGCCCTCGGTCTCCCCGGAAGTGCATCCTGAGTGACACACAGGGCCGGGGGAGGCACGCTGCAGAGGGGGCTTGTCCGGGCGGCGGAGCTGGGGGCCGCGTTGTTGCATGCGCGTTTGTCTGCCTAGCTGTGCCTGCCGTGCCGCCTGCCGTCCCCGGAGTGGACTAAATTTCGCTCACCAGGAAGCGTGCACTGAAGGTTAACAGCCGCTCTGGTTAGATCGTGGGCGCCTCACATGGTTCACAGGACGTTGGGAGCTCGACTCCACCCTGGGGCAGGCACCTCGGAAGAAAGGCCTGGCAATCTTTCCAAACCCCCAGCCATTGAAAACGGTACAGCAAGTGCACAGTTCTACCCTGATGCACGAGTGGGTCCCATGGCCTCTGTTACCTGCTGTCACATACCCCGGAGTCGGTGCCACGTCAGAAACATCCTTAGCCACACAGCGAGGTGGCAGCTGCCTCTCCGGGAGTGTGGCTTAGAAGACAGAATTTTCTCTCTCACTCTCTCTTAATTTGATTGATAGATTGATTCATTGATTTCCTGAATCTAAAACAGAATTTTATTGACCAGTCTCAAAATCGAAAAACCATTTAAACGCTGTTTCCTGTTTCTGACCTGGTTTGCTTTTCCAGCACAAGAATTGAACTGCCCCTTTGATTTTTGAAGTTTAATGTTTTATGTTTTGTGTGCTTACGTTTCTATATCCTAAAGTCTCTTTTTCAACCACACTCTCAGCATCTCCTACCGTAATGCCCTGCGGAAAAAACTTCATTCTTCTTCCTCTGTGCCAAATTTCCTAAAATTTCTGGCTCCTGTAGATGAAAATAACACCTCTGACTTTCTGAGCACAAAAAGGTAGGGCTTAATTTAGATATACTAAGCCTAGGCATGATGATGTTTGGATTATTGATGTTTGGATCAATATACAGGGGGTTTAAAAAATGTTAAGCTATTGTTTGGTCATCAAAACAATTGTTCTAACTTAAACTATTGTATTACCTTTCATAAATTTATTTCTTACTGGATGTCCTCCTCTTCAGTTGTGATGAGGGTTAAGTTTATTGATGTTGCACTTGGTATCTTCAGAAGACCATAAACAGAAAGTTTTAGCCAATTCACGAAAGTGGTGCCGACTGTGTTTCTGAATCCTGAACACGTGACTATCTTAAACACATTTGACCTTTACGTTCAGGAGACCATCTGCTACTGTTACATGTCCTGGAGTCGGATCTGACTCTTAACGACCCCTGGATATACAAGGGAGCTCCAGAACATTTGGGCAAAAACAGTGACACGAAGGACTCCCATGGAAAACAGCACCAGGCACTAGCTGCTCCTGTGCACTGCTCACGGAAGCTGCTGTTGGTTTGAGCCCATTGCCGAAGCCACTGTGTCGTCCCATCTCATGCAGGGTCACCCCAGCCGTGTGTGTAGAATCAGCTGTAAAGGGACATAGCTGCCCTGTGCTTAGAGACCCCGTGGATAACTAGGTTATGTCTGTATAGACAGACGATGTCCAGGCTTTGCTTGGTCCTTTGGGAACTGCAGTTGCTAACTGTCCTCAACCAGGGACCTTACAATTGTGGCCTGGATGGTTCCGTGTGGTACGGACCTGGAACCTCCCTCACCTCTGGGTGGCCCACCATGGTGTCATTGGCCTCTGCTGGGACAACAGTGCCCTCAGCCTGCTGGTCACCTGGAGGCCTGGCTTCTCCTCCTTCCCTATAAGAAGTCCTCTTTCGAGGGGTTTCAGCCACGGTGAGCTGGGCTTAAATCCCGTGGTGACCTCATTGCGTCTGTTCACACAGGGAAGATAATTTGGTGCTTTGCTTAGCAAAAGAAAAAATCCGCTTACGTCTCCCCACGGGTCCCAAGGCATATCTCCTGTAATTTTAGGGATCTTGAACCCAAAGCAACCCGTCCTGCGGACGCCAGCGGGACCCCGGTGAAGACGCGCAGGCATTCGTGGCGGCAGCAGATCTTCCTCCGAGTGGCCACCCCGCAGAAGGCGTGTGACTCTCCGAGCAGATACGAAGGTATGGCTCCTCATGGCATGGTCCGCCAGACCCGGGCCTGCGTGCCTTCTTCCTGTGCCCAGAGTGCGTTGGCGGGCAAGCTGTGGATACGAGATTGCTGGGTCATCGCCACCCCACCGTGACAAGGCTCCTCGAGCCGGCCCACTCAAGTGGCAATGCCCAGAGCAGTTTCCAGAGGCGCGTCCCACGTTGCTGGTAAATCTGTGACAGGACACAGTCATTGCCAGCGCCTGTGCCGAAGATGGCACCTTCACTGAGCTTGTGCGACCCACCTTTCACCCACTCTGCTGTGCGAGTGCCTTCGAGGTGCCGCTGGAAGTCGTCTTCCCCGACCTCTACTTCTCTCGCTCCCTCCCTTCCCACGGCTTGCCTGAGCGTGTCAGTTTTCCCTTCTCTGCCGGCCACAGGTAGCTTTGCACACTGCCTTGGACCTGTCGTGCCTCTGCCTGGCTCGGTCGTCATCAGTCAGTCTGGGGTCATGGGGGGGAGGGGTCATCTTGTGCTCTCATGTCCTTCCTGCCGAGAGTTTGGTTTGTCTGCTTTTGTTTCTTAAGCCAAACCCCCTGCCACGGGAGTCAGTCCCCAGCCCTGGCAGTGACCGCACAGGACAATGGGGAGACGCCCGTCGGCACTCCAAGGCTGAGCCTCCTCGTGCAAGCAGATGGCCACGCCTGTCTTTGGAGGAGTGAGCAGGGCCCACACTGCCCACCCTTCCCTCAGCAGTAACCATTGGACCACAGAGCACCCAGGGCTCCGGTACTGAATTGCCATATGTATATATATGTGTGTGTGTATATACTCACATACATATATATAATTTATATATATGGCATATAAATGAGAGTAGGTACAGCTCTCCTGACGTAACTAGGAATTTTTTTTTCTCTGCCCAGTGGCACCATAAACTTCCAACAACAAATATCCCCTAATGCTCTTCAACCAAAAGGACAAAAAAATTAAGAAAATGTTAAAAGTGATCACACAGTAACTATAAAGGTGCCTTGGTTGTATAGTGGTTGGGTGCTGGACTGCTAGCCAGGAGGTGAGCAGTTGGAAATTCAGGCAGTTCCTCGAGAGAAAGATGAGGCTGTCTACCGCTGTGAACCATTTCGGTCTCAGGAGCCCTCTAGGCCCAATTCTCACCTCCCTGTCGGATGACCATCAGTGAGAATTCTCTCAATGGCACAAGAATGAGAACTTCATGACATCACTCATGTCATCTCACTTAACCTTTGCTCCTCTGCTGTGAAGCGGTTACAGTATGAGGGACTCTCTCCAGCCCCTGGAATCACGTGAAGTCAGGGGTGGGAAAGTGGGTTGAAGATGTGCTGTGAAAGCTTGATTTCTGTTGGTTTCGTGGAAGCTGGAACACTGGTGTCTGTTTCCCATCCGGGAGCCTGGCCAGAAACGCCAGAAAGGCTCCTGGTGTCCGCCGTGGATTTCGATGCATACTGACCTTGTCCAAGTTTGAGTAGGGCTTTCCCAGGCTGTCGGCTCTGTGGGAGCAGATTGCATGTTGAGCTGCTCATGAGTTTGAACCACCGACCTCTCACTTAGCACCAGAAAGCTGACTTGATAAATTCAGTCTCTGTGAAAAAGCAAAAGAAAATAAAAATAAAAACTCGGTATGTTGAATGAGTTTAGGGTTTTATTTTAGAGATTTCTTTTCTTATTGTAGACTAGAAGTTCCCAAACTTATATCCTCTTAAAAACGAAAAATTCCTCATGACCTCCCTAGCAATGAAAACCTTCTGTACTCCAGCCCAGAATCCAGGATAAAGTATAGGTATCTGCTCTTATAATGCCCATAGGTCATTCCACACACCACCGGGGGGCAGTGGTGCCCACTTTGGGAAACAATGTTGTAGACCATCTATTAAATTCCAACAGCCAGACTTTACCCCCATTCCTGCCTTGCTTAAAAACAAAAAATAAACATGGGGTTGATTCTGACTTATAGCGACCCTACAGGGCAAGGTAGAACTGTGCCTATGGGTCTTCAAGACTTTGACTCTATGGGGAATAAGAAGCCTCATCTTTCTTTCTTTTTTTTCGGCGGCGGGGGGGGGGGGGGGGGGGCATCACTGCCTCTGGTGGTCATGGGTGCTACCCAGTGCTCCTCCTGAAAGCCTCATCGTTCATCCCTGGGACATACCTGGTGGATTTGAACTGCTGACCTTGTGGTTAATAGCCCATCCGGGTTTAGCTGCCTTCAAAACACCTAACCACAGGAGCCTGCTGGGGTGGGGAGTGACCTCAGAGAGCACCTGGCTTGTGCAGTGTGCAGCCTAGGGCACGCGATTTCCACGTGCACCTCCTGCGCTGTCCCGTCTGTCTGTGGAAGAGGGTCCTGGTTTTTGGAGAGACCCCTGGCATCCCCCAGTGTGTGCTTACTGATCCTACACCTGAGTGAGAAGGCCAGTGAGCACCTGGTTGAGAATGGAGGAGAGGAGGGTGCTGCGTGTAGCCAGAGGCACCCAGCCTGCATGCACCCACTGGGTGACGTGCCAGGAAAGGGGAGGAGGGGAAGCGAAACACAGCAGTTGCCCTTGAGTCGATTCTGCCCCCTGGTGACCCATGTGTGTCTAAGCAGCACTGTGCTTCTCAGGTTGTTCAGTGGCTGACTTTCAGGACGGAGCTCGCCAGGCCTTTCCTCTGAGGCCCCTCTGGTTGGACTCCAGCCCCCCACTTTTGGTGAGCAGTGGACGCCTGTAGGCTGTTTGCACCACCCAGGGAGGAGGATGAGGCCACAGGCAGGGTGGTTTGCAGTGAACCTGAGGGGCTAATGGGTTATTGCTTCAGTGGTTTGGATTCCTCTGTTGTCGGACCCTGGGCTGGACCCCAGACCTTAAGTGGCACGGTTCTGTGGGGAAACAGAGTGGGGGTGCTTGCTATGGTCCCCCTCCCCTGCTAGAAACACTACCCAAAGGAGGACCCGCAACAGGACTCACAGGGTCGGCTGCCAGGCTCATGGAACTGGTGGAACAGAGGGAGGTACAAAGCCCAGCGGAAGCTCTCGAGAGCTCATTGGGGGCCACCTCTTTCTCTGCAGGCTGGAGCCCAGCTCTCCCCTGCTGCGGGGCAGAAGGAGGGATTCAGGAACCTGCCATCGGACCCCAGCTTTTCCCCGTACAAACGGAGTAGGAACGACCTATCATCTGTAATACATAAATCGTGCCAATTGCCAACATAGGAGTCCCAGCAGCCTATTGGTTACATGTTGGGCTGGTTCTTACAAGGGCAGCAGTTTGAATCCACCAGCCACGCTGCGAGAAAACGGCTAGCTGGTTCCCTAAAGAGTTACACACTCAGAGACTCCCAGGGGGCCGTCATTGTGAAGAGTCACTGAGTCAGTCACCTGGAGAGAGCAGTGAGTTGTGTTTTAAATGATCTTATCAGGATCTCTTATAACATCCCATACATCAATTGTTTCAAGCATATCTGTACGTCTGCTGCCATCATCATTTTCTAAACATTTTCTTTCTATTTGAGCCCTTGGTATCATCAGCTACTCTTCTCCCCCCCCCCCCACCCTCTTGATAACATAAATTTTTATAGCTTTCATGACTTACAACAACCACTGTCACCCTTCACTCACATTTCTAGTGTTGATTTTCCCTTGGCGGGTGGGGGTGGGATTATGCTTCAATCATTGCGATCAGTTCTCCCTTCCTCCCTATTTTTTTTTTTAATTAAATGCCACGCTGGTAGAGAAAAGGGGCCTTAATGTCATTCAAAGCAACCGTCCTTGAGTCAGTTCCAGGGATGGCTCTGGAGAGCCCCCGGGTTTCAAAATAATCAACTGTGCCAGAAGTGGATCACCAGGTCTTTCTTCCACGGCCCCTCGGGGCTGATTTGAACCTCCAGCCTTTCGGGCAGCAGCCAGGTGTTAACCCTTTGCACTATCCCGGGACTCCATAATGTCAACACTAGCAGTTTATTTTAAAGGGATCAAACTGTGTTGAGAAGATTAGGAAGCAAATTGATGACGCCAACGTCTCCAGGCTTAAGTCAGCCCCTGTTGGGTGAGAGAACCCCTGTGCCTGCTGCCCGCTGGTTCTCTGACCTCTCGTGCCCTAGCGGTATTGGGAGTTCATGTGTGGGGCTGCTAGCTGCAAGGTCAGAAGTTTAAAACCAGCAGGCACTCGGTGGGAGAAAGAGGAGGCTTTCCACCCGCCGTGGAGAGTTTGAGTCTTGGAAACCTACAGGCCCAGTTCTGCCTGGTCTCGTAGGCTGGCTGTGAGCTGTAATCAGCTCTGTGGCAGGGAGTGAGTGATGCTGAAACAAAAGCCTCCAACTGGAGCCTTCGAGGCCTCAGGCACAACTGGGTCGGCAGCAGCAGTCATTTTGGAGACCTGCACGGCCTTGGTCTGTGACCGCCATGGTCTGTGACACCGCCTTCCCCCAGGCCTGCTGGTTTGCCCTCGGTGTGTCACCAGCCCACAGAAGCCTCCAGCGTGGGCAGGCTCCTGCAGAGGTTCCAGGTGAAGGCAGACTAGGCAGAAAGGTTTGGCCATCGACCTCTGAAAACCAGCCAGTGAAGAGCCCATGAATCCAAATCTGACTAGACCAGAGCATGTACACGGGTCCAGATAAGAACTGGAAACACAGGGAATCCAGGACCGATCAACCTCTCAGGACCAATAATGAGAGTGGCCATACCAGGAAGGTAAGGGGATGGAGGGGTCGAAAGGGGGACCTGATCACAATGATCTACATATAAACCCCTCCCAGGGGATGGACAACAGAAAGTGGGTGAAGGGAGATGCCGGGCAGTATAAGACACGACAAGATAATAGTTTTTTAAATTGTCAAGGGTTTGTGAGGGAGGGAGGGAAGGGAGGGGAAAAAATGATACCAAGGGCTTCAGTAGGAAAATGTTTTGAGGGCTGAGCCCTGGTGGTGTAGTGGTTGAGTGCGGGACTGCAGCCCACTAGCTTGGCGGTTCAAAGCCAGCAGCAGCTCTCCAGGAGCAAGGCTGGACCTCCCATTCCTACCAGAGGGCAGTGATGCCCCAAAAAAGAAAAATGTTTTGAAAATGATGATGGCAACAAATGTACAAGTGTTCTTGACACGATGGATGGATGTATAGATTGTGATAAAGAATTATACGAGCCCCCATTAAACGATTTTAAAAAGATAGAGAAAAGGAATGTCTGTAAGTCACAGGCACCTACTGCCCGATAAGCCTCCCAGTTTGGAAGGTTGTCAAAACACACAGGAGGGCGCAGTGCCTCCTGCTTGCTGGGGAGCTCTCCTGGCCTTGGAGTTAGCTCGACAGCCGGCTCCGAGCAGCTCTCTGTGAAGGGCTGCCCTCTGTGCTGTCTGCAGGCCGGGCGTGACAAGCGGGCAGTGATGCAGACAAGGCCGGTAAGGACACATTCCGTCATGTGCCAAGTGCAGCTACCCAGGTGGCTTTTCACCTCCTCGCTGCCATCTTATGTTCTCAGGAAGCGCTGTCTTCTCAGGAGCTCCCAGGGCTGGGGAGAGGGCAGGAAGCCGTTCCCGGAGCTGTGGGCTCTTGCCTGACCGTGGGTTCTGCTAACGTCCCCGAGCTATCAGGGAGGGGAAATTTGCCGTGCTTTGCCCTCCCGCTTTGTCTGCCACAAGGTGCTTCTTTGCTGCTGAGGGGTGCTTTTGTTAGACAGCTCCCTGACTCTGGGGTGGGGGGAAGGCTTTCATTGACCTCTGTGTCAGGGAGGGAGGCCTGGTGCCTCCGCCGTTAAGGGATCCGAGACTGGCTCCCCCAGCCACCCCACGGGAGACCGCAGTCTGCTATCAGGAAGATTGCTGTCCTGACGACGTCTTGGGGCTGTTTGTCTCAGCCCCGCGGGGTGGCTGGGGTTGGAATCCCGCCGAGGCAGGGTCCGGTCCTGGTAGTGCGCCCCGGGCTGATTTCAGCCTCCCTCCAATCGGCTCCATGTGGAACAGTTCAGGTGACTTTGCACATGCATATCCAGACTTCAGCTACAATGGGAGCCTTCAGACTTCACATGTCTTGTGGATAAAAGCCAAGCAAACCGGTTCTCATACAGATAAGAATGACTTACTTATTCTAAGCCCTTCGTACAAGCAAACAGTCCGGGGGAACCGAAGTTCAAAGAGCTTCCGTGTTTAGCGTGGAGATGTCAATATACTCATTCCTGCCAAGGTGGGGTCCGCTGACTTCCACCGAGACCTGTGCACACGTCCGCAAAGAGCCAGAGAAGGCCACCGACGTGGCATTGTGGAACACACAGGAAGAGAGGGATTTGAGTACACCTGCACTGTATGCGATAGGTCGTGGAGTTTTTAACTATATGCTCATCACCAGTACGCCACCATGGTGTCGCTGGAAATCATGATTGTGAGGCAGGCCCATCTGTACTGAGCCCTTTTGTCCCGACTGGTGGCTCTCACCCCTCATTGGTGCAGCAAAGTCAACTTCTGAAGGTGTCTCCCCCTCCCGGAACTGCGTAGAAGTGTTCCTTGAGAGTTCCAGAATCACCTTCACCTGCTCTCTAGTAGATTCTGATTCTTAGCATCGGGCGGCTAACCACAAGGTCAGCGGTTCGAATCCGCCAGCTGCTCAGTAGGCCCTCCCTAAATTAAATCACGCCGTGCCGGTACCCACTGTCCTCAAGCCCATTTCAACCCCCAGCAAGCCCACCGAAAAGAAGAGAGAGGCCCCGTTGTGGTTCCAAGTGTGAAAAGCTGTATAGGACCAGAACGCCTTCTTCTGACCTCCAAGGGGTGACTGGGGGTCGTGAGCCATGACCTTGTGGGCAGCAGCCCAAGCGTGACCCGTTTCCCCACCAGGGCTCAAAGATGAAACCAAACCCACTGCCCTCGAGCGGATGCCAGCTCTTAGTGAGGGGGTTGCAGACCCTCTAACCCTGGACAGGAGGAGAAAGCCTCCTTTTTCTTCTTTGGAGCGGCTGGTGGTTTTGAACGGTGGACCTTGCAGTAAGCAGGCCAACATCCTACCGCTCCTTTGGAATATTTAAAAAGTACAAACTGGGCCTACCCCTCTGTTCTGCCTCTGAGTTAGTGTGTGCTGAGCCATGGGCTTCATCTTTTAAAAAAAAAACTTTAATACCTCCTGTCCTTCATCCCACCCTGGGGGTGGGGGCAGGGGCTCTGCCAGGGACAGAGTGGTTAGGGCTCAGAGGGTGATTTGAGACAGTGTCACCACTTGGTGGCACTGTTGCTCCCCAGGTCCTGATGGCTCTTGTTGCCAATCCCTGAAAAATGGGCTAGTTTTTTTTTGTTTTCTTTCTCTCTTTCTTTCTGTGGCATTTTTCTTCTTGGCTCATTCGCAGCTTTGACTAGAGCTAGCTGCTGAACTCGGGCATTTCCCTTTCGTTTTCTGTGGGGTTTAGTGACTGGTCGAAACACACGGCAGAGAAACCCTGCCCAGGTTGCCCGAAGCATCTGGCACCTTGCTGCCTTCTCCGTCCCCTCTCCCTGTAAGTTCACTTTTTGAGAAGGCCAGGCATAAGAGAAGATATGTAGGCCAGGAGTACACTGTGGACAGATGATTCCCAGAGCTCGAAGCTACTGGATTTCCCCCCTCCCCCCTTCTTCTGTGATTTTTGGCTTACTGTTACAGAAGTCAAGCACTTCGTGGCGAGCGGCAAATTTTCCCTTGGCTTCCTCTTTCCTGGTACCAGTGCAGAGTTTCTCTAGGACTGAGTCAGCTTTTCCAAGTGAATCACTGACCTTGAAGCCAGCCCACTCTACAAGGGCTCCTTCCACTGGAGCCAGGGGCAGGCACTGGAGCCAGGGGCTGGAGACCCACAGAATGCCTCTCCGTCTCTTCTTAGGCGGGAGGCTCCGAGAGAGGACAGTGCCAGCATGTCCTGCCCCGCCCTGCCAGGAAAACACCAGGGACTCACCGCATGCCCTTCCTTTGCCAACAGGGATGTGGGGTGGGTGTCGGGGGGTGGGGTTGCCTCCTTTGGGCTCATTTAGCCCCGAGCATGTGTCTATTTGTCCACAGGGTCAATTTCAAGGTGAGAGATCTGGAATCTTCTACTTTGAACATTCATCTGTTCGCCCCCCTCCCCCAGTCCAAAGGCAGGGAAGTTTGGTTTTAAAGTAAGGGAACAGCAAGTTGTTTGAAAACGTGTTGAGTGGACAGACTCTGCAGACGCCTTGGAATTCGGAGCAGCCTCCAAACCAGGGTGGCGCCTGGGGGGACACCATTGGACTCGTTGGGTGCAGCTTGCAATGAGGCCTTCACTGTCGAGGGCACTTGGGCCGTGCTCGAGGGTCCCCGCGACTGAGCACCTCTCAAAAGCCCCCATCCACCCCCCACCCCCGCTGCCTCAGCAGAGTCCAGGCCCCCCTTCCAGTGCTCGTTGGCTGGTCCTCTTCGCACTCTGTGCAGACCCACCCGGGGAAGGGGGCGGCTTCCCAAATCTGTCACTGAGCTGTCACTCACATCCTCTCCCACAATCCCGTCCATTCACCCGTCTGATGCCATCTCTCAGGCTGTGAGGGGAGAGCATTTCTGTGGCCCGAGGAGAGCTAGCCGCCCCTTACCACTCCTCCCAACCCCTGAGCCTTGGGCAGCCCCTCGTCCACGAATGTGATTTCTACCTCCACAGACGTGCCTAAAACATTGAAAACCAGAGCCCCGATTTTACTGTGACACCCGTGGGCTCCCCTTGGCTCACAGTCTCCTGGACCGCCACTGGGCGTGGACATGAGGAGCCAACACCCTGTGGGTGCTTCTCGGTGGCCTGTGACATGCATAAGCTGCCTCCCCCGGCCCCGCGGGTCCCCCCTCCCCGCCCCCCCGGGAGACTGCATGTTGGAGGCCCAGGCCCCCCAGAACACGGGCATTTCCTGTAGAATCCTGCGGTCTGTGGTCCTGCCGGGGGCAGGGGGGGGGGGGTGCCCCTCACTCAGGGTGGCGTTTTCAAGGTCACCAATCTGGCCATGTGCATCTCTGGGCGCACTCTTTATTTCCTCTCGTTTGGGCTGATGTTCCTCACTGTGGTTGGGTGTGGCCGAGGCACGGCGACCCTGGGGAGTCACAGGACACCACACTGCCCTGCGCACTCCGCACATCCGTCCCCCGCTTCAGCCCTTGGTGAAAGCCGCCACATCAGCCCGTCTCCTTCAGGGTCGCCCTCGGGGGTGGCTGTTGGGTCTGCTCTGTTTCCCCGGCGATTGTGACCTCACAGCAGCAACTGCAAGCATCCACCGGCCAGGTGTGGTCCGTGGGCGTGCTCTCGGAAGGTTTTCAGCTTGGAGAGGTGTGCTTGGTGCTTATGAGGAGCTTAGGGTGGTGCCTGTGAATTCTTGCCAGCCCTGCCCGGGAGGGTGGGGAAGTCTGGCCCAGGTCCCAGCGCCTGCTGCCTGCCGCCCCCAATCACCTGGTTCCCTGACCTCCAGCTCAGAGGAACAGGCAGGCTGAGGAGCCTCAGAAGTGTTTAGGCCGGCTAGGGGAGCCAGGCCCTCAGGAAGCAACCCTGCCTCGGAATCAGAAAGAGCCCTGGCCAGCTTGCCCAGCTGTCCTGGGCAAGCCCCGGAGGAGGCAGCCCACGGGGTCTCAGGGTGAATAGCCAAGTGGTTTGTCTCTGCAGGAGTCCTCAGGTGGTATGTGCACTTATGTGCTCAGCAACCAACCAGAAGGTGGCCAGTTGGAACACCCACCCCCCACCCCCGCCAGGGGCACCTGGGCTGGGGACGTGCCGGCGAGGGGGAGTCTGGCAGTCTTAATTTGAAAACTGGCTTTTACTGTGGCTTGTACCATGGACTCCCCTTGGCTCACAGTCTCCAGGACAGCTGCTAGGCTCGGACGCTGGTAGTAAACAAGCCTGGCTTCCCTTCTCTGAGGATAAGTCGCCTCCCCCCAGCCCCACGGGTCCCTCACGCTGGAGCGTGGACTGGATGCATGTCACAGGACCGGGCCTCCCAGAACTCAGGTCTCTGTGGGAAAGTTACCACACAGACAGGACGCCCCTCAGCAGATAAGCCACAACCAACCCACGACCCTGGGCCTGATGGCAACTCGTAGCTGATTCTGCACCATTTCAAGGCTGTAAATCTTTATGGGAGCAGAAAGCCTCACATTTCTCTCCGGGTGTGGCTGCTGGATTCCAGATACTGACCTTGCCACTTGCCGCCCCAGGCATCACCACTGCCTGTTTCCAGAAGGTCAGTTGTCGAGGTCCACGGAGACATGGGGGGAGTGGGCTTAAGGGTGACTGGAAAACGTCCCTCTCAGCCATTCTCAGAGGCAGCGTCCACCCCCAGGAGAGCTGAATGCTTTAAGCCATGGCAGTACCAGACCCGACGCTTCTGATCCCCTCTGCATGCTGCACAGGAACCCGGCGTGGTTGCTAGTTAGGTAACCAGCAGACTGGAAATTCGAAACAGTCACAGATCCTGCTTTCTCTGTGAGGAAGCTGGTCGGATGATAATGAGAGCCACTGATAAGCTGGGAACTGGCCAAGGCAGCTGCACCTTGGTTCGACCATCAGAGAGCAAGAGACCCGAGAACGTGCTCTTAATGCTTTCTTAATGTGCACTTACTTTTTCTATAGAACTTTCTGTTTTACACCCTAAGCAATCAAATTGACCGCCTTCTACTCAGTCCCGACTCACAGCAGTCCTCTAGGACAGAAATGGAACTGCTCTTTGGGCGCCCAGCCCAAGACTTGGTAAGAAAGGCTGGCAGAGTGGGGACGGGAAGAGCTTGCCTATTGATTCATGCCCTGACGGAGCCATCGCTGCGGACATGATTCCAAATCCAGGAGCCACTGAGGTCAAACTGTTTCCTCAGTCAGTAGACCTGCCTTTGATCGAAATCCCTCAAGCCATAAATCTTTACAGGAGCAGAGAGCCTCCTCTTTCTCCTGCAGAGTGGCTGGTGGGCTCGAACCATACACTCTGTGGTTAGCAGGCCAACGTGTAGCCAGTCATACCACCAGAGCCACCTGCATTTTCCCACCGAACCCCAACCCACGGCCATCAAGTCTGTCCTGCTCACGGGGGAACTGAGAGACCACAACAGAACTTCCCTGTGGGTTTCTGAGACTGCAGCCTCATCTTCTTCCCACAGAGCAGGCTGATGGTTTTGAACTGCTGACCCACTGGTTAGTGGCCCAGCAAGTCATGGGCACCTGTCAGACTCTCTGAGCAGCTTAGTAGTGGTTGGTATTACTACCCAAGCCAGGGGTGAGTCTGTTCTTGTCTGTTGCTG
This sequence comes from Nesogale talazaci, assembly GCA_004026705.1. Lineage (NCBI taxonomy): Eukaryota > Metazoa > Chordata > Mammalia > Afrosoricida > Tenrecidae > Nesogale > Nesogale talazaci. Next base: position 30,915 of record PVJH01015137.1, read on the forward strand.
CCCAGCCAGTGTTCCCTGGGGCTAACGAAAGTCCTGCACCGTGGCCACTGCCCCCATGTATTTGAGCCCGCTGTCACGGCTACCCTGCCTTCTGAAAGCCTTCCACCCTGGGGGCTCATCTTCAGACACAGTCCTCTCTTGTGTCAGGGAAGGTAGTTTGCCAGCCCTTTCTTCCTAGTCCTTCTGATCCAGAAACTGCCCAAACCAGACTCCCCAGGGCGGACCCTGCTGGCATTGGAAACACCGTCAGCGGCACAGCTTCCAGCCCACCTGCCACACGTAGGCCACCTGGCAGGACACAGTGGCAGACAGGGCCGGAGAGAGGCCACTCAGACCTAGGTATGTATCCCAAACCCCCGTGTCTCTGAGATCACCCCGCGAGGCTTCGAGGCCACGGCTGACTCAAATCCAGCCTCTCCGTGACTGTCAAGAATCAGGGACTGACTTAGGAACAATGGCTGAGGCTTATGACAGGTCTGAGCTTTGTGCCGGGCAGGCTGTGCTGGTGAGAAAGGAGGCTCCATGTGCTGGGAGAATTCCAGAACAGAACTGCCCTGTAGGTTTCTGAAAGGTCAAGCCCACGCTGCCTCGATGTTACTGGGAACCCCGCTTCCCTTTTTTGACATAAGAAGAGCTTCCTTTGTGAAATTGGTCTCCTGGCTTCGTTGGCTTCTCTGTGAGAATGGGTGTCTCCCCTCTGGGGGCGCCGGAGGCCCCTGCCGCTCCCCCTCCATGAGCCACGGAGGTTACATCTGCTCAGGCTCTGACCTTGAAAGACCCAGGGGGCGCACCCAGGGAGACATTAAACCGCTTTCTGAACAGACTTTTTCCAGCTAAATCTGTTCATTCACTTCCACCTAAGGGAAAAGACTCACAGAACGAGTTCTCAGCAACACCCTACACGCCCCTTAGCCCAGTGGGAGCGAAGCAGTTCCGGGCGTGGACAAGCGCCGGGCTTCGTACCTGAGAGGGTGGCGGGCCTTCCGCAGCACGTGGCTCGCTTCCTGCCCAGGTGCCTTTGCGTGAGGATTTCGATCAAGGGCAGGTCTAGGGACCAGAGGACAGTGTGACCTCAGTGGCTTCAGATTTTGGAATCACCTTCCCAGGCATGGCTCCATTGGGGCAGGAAGCGATGGATCAGCATTTCTTGTCCCCACCCTGCCAGCCTGTCTTCTCAAGGCTAGGATTGGACGGTCTCAAAGCAGTATGGTTTCTCAGTCCACCCTGGGTATGGAGACCTCCCTCCGACTGGGACCTGTGGTGGTGGGTTTGTGTCTGAGCTGACCTGTCCTCCTTAGAAGTGTCATACCTGAGTCTGGGGGAGTAGACCATCACCTCTTCTGTTTCGACTGTGTCTGGGTGGATGTGAACCCCCGACCTTTGCTAAATAGCCAAGCTCTGGCCCCTAGAGGTGCTTGCAGTGGCTGTGACTTTTGGAAGGAGATTGCAAGGCCTTTCTTCTGCCGCACCTCTGGGTGGATTCAAGCTGCCCACCTTTGGGCCATCGCTTTGCTGTTAGTTGACATCGAGTCCGTTCCAATTCATGGCAACCCCACCACATGCAACGTCGGTCTCTGCTCCACGGGGTCTCAAGATGGCTGCCCTTCTGCCTAACCATGACCCTAGGTGAGTGCTCCACTGTTGATGCCGCCCATCAATGCCTGTCACAGGGCCGTGGGGTCACAAGGCCACAGCTCCACCTTCAGTGTCCCCTGAGTTTCCCAGCCAGTGAGGAAGGAAGTGTGCGTGCAGGAGGGGCCGACCCCTCTGTCACTTGGCCTCGGCCGCCGCGAGAGAGCTGTGTGGCCCGACCACTCGTAGCTCCAGGGGGAGCTGGAAGCGTGGGTTTGGGGCGGGGTAGGTCGTGTGCCTCCATCCAGAGTCAGCCTTTTGCTAGGGAAGACGAGGCAGCCGGAGGGCTTGCAGCCACCGCCAATGCAGAGTGTCCTGGTACTCCCTACCCATGCCGGAAAGATCCCCGCAACTGCCACCCCTCCTCACCCAGCCCTCTGCAAAGCTCAGCACTGACAAGAGTCCCCTCACCCTTTCCGGAGCCACACTGTCCATCATGAGTCACCAGCTACGTCGGACCATGTCAGCGCAAGTTGTAATGAAATGGAAAACAAAGCACTGTAGCCACATTTCAGAATACTCGAAGGGCCACCGCTGACCACGGATACAGGACAGCTCCACGTTCCTCCGCAGCAGCCCCTCACTGCAGAGCACTCTGGGACGAGTCGCTCCGGATGGCGGCGTCTGTGAGGGTCTCCCTTCCACCCCACGGCTCGAAGCCACGAGCATGAGCAGTGCTTCCGTGGTGCTGTCCCTCTCCCGGACACAGTGAGCTGCGGACAGTCGAGGGGACATCTGTTCCTAAAGGGAGCATTACTGGGCCAGCAGGAGGTCTCGAGACGGCGACTTGCAAGAGGTCCTGAAGGAGTGGAGGAGGACACGGAATCACAAAAGACCCTCAGGACAGTTAGTGACAGTAGGGGAGAGAACCATGGTGGCTTGGTCTCCTGTGCCTGCCCCTTCTCTGAAAACAGACCTGGTGGGCCGTCGCCAGCTTGTTGGTTTCCCCTGGTCTTGCCCGTTCCCGGAGAGCAGGACCTGTTTCCAAAGCTCCGCACAAGTCAGAGGCTCTCAGAAAAGGCCTCGTGAACGTGAACAGAGGAGCCCAGGGCTGCGTCAGCAGTAACATGTCACTAGAAGCAGGTGAGTCAAACTCACTCAGCCAGAAGGCGGCTGTGAACCCTGGAGGAGCACGACTCGGAGCTTGGAACTCAGAGAAGGCAGGAGCCAAGCAAGTCTCCCTGTCCCCCTCCTGGTGGCCACGCCATTTCTCTTCTCTCCCTGGGCTCCTCCTGCTGCCCACCATCACCGTGCAGTTAATCACGGGCCTCTTGCTGCAGAGGCACCTCTGCCTGACTGCCGACCTCTGTTTGATCCCAGCGCTCAGCTGGAGGACCGATTCGTCTGGCTGTGGGTTGCTCATCTAGGGAGGGATGGGGGAAGCATAGACGCATCCAGGATACCCTCTGGGGCTGTGTGATGCGGTGGCGTGGCCCAGCCAGCTGTGTGAGGCTCAGGCATAGCCTCTGGGCCCCGGAAATGGACATGTCCTTCCTAGTTGTATTGCTTACTCTGGGCGCCGTGAACCAAGGAGCAGGGAGGGGCCGGATGAGGACACGGGGGAGTGTCACAATGAGAAAATATGTATATTTTAGAACAGTTATCATCCAAAAACAGATCAAATTGTATGTGAGCAAGAAGGGTAACTTCCCTCTTCCTGGAAATACTTGGACCGAGGCCGGGCGAGTTGTGACAGACTCCTCAGGCAGGAGAGAAGCTTGATTGAGGGGTGCCGTGACCAAGAGCGAGAATCGGGGTTGCGTAGTCCAGTTGGTCGTCACACAGCTCGGCAACCTAAATAGCCAGGGCGTCCTCAGAGGTGGAGAGATGGCCAGGCTCCTGCTGGCCAAGGGCTACCGGCCTCAGACACATGGTAAGCAGAGAGCCTGCCTTGGAAAGGCGAGGCTGCACACCCGCACACCTTCTCGTGGACATCTTTCCTGCCACTACGCAGATTCATGGCAGCCCTCTCCCCTCGAGGAAGGAAGTACCACCCGTCCGTGAGCCCCCTCCTGGCCGGCCGGCACGTTTGTGTGGCTGCTGTGCTGGCTCGTCTCGCTGGCATTCTGTGGTACCCTCCACCCTGGCCTGGGCCACGATCATCTTTCTTAATGCCGTGGCCAGACTCCATGAGCTGGAGCCTCACTGCTGAGGGCCACTGGGCCGTGCTTCTTCGAGACGGGGTTGGTGCTCCTGTTGGCAGGGCCTGGTGCCCTGCCAGGTGCCCTTCACCTGAAGAGGCCAGTGGCGCCACGCAGAGGAGTCTGCCAGGAGCGCTGTCCCCATGGGGTGCCTCGGCTGCCATCTGTACAGAAATAGATCCCAAGCTGTTTCTCTCCTGCAGAGAAGGTTGGGTTGGGACCATAGGCATGTCCACTCCACAGAGGCAGTGAGAGGTGCTTCTTTTCCGCATTTCAGCCCCGTAACTTGCCCTGGTGGCCGCGGGCAGTCCAGCTTGAGGCCCCTTACATCCCACAGAAAAAGCACTGCCCAGGGCAGCAGCCTACGTGTGATGCGTGGTAAGGCCCCTGCTGCTGTCAGCGGTCTCACTGAGGGTCCTCTCTCCACTGTCCTGTCCCAGGTATGGGCCCCTGAAGCAGGTGAGACCAGGCTTAGCATGCTTCCCACCACTCCCCCCCCCACCTGCTTCTGCACAGCACCCCCGTTGACTCCTTCCAAGATAAGTCACTTCACCATTGTAGCCAGTCATGGTCTGCGCGTTATCTCCTTTACCAACACCGTAATTCACAGGCATTCATTCTTTTTATTTTGACTTTCATAGTAGGCATCTTAGAGTTCAGATTAAGAGCATTAAAACCAGGGAAGTCCATACAAACAAAAATAGAAAAAAAGAAATCAGTTTAACCCCCACAGAAGGTTAAAACGGAAAGCTTTACCTCCCATGACATGCTATTTGCAGATTTCTTAGAGATATGCAGATGTATGAAAGTGAGCCCACACAGAAAAGCTCTGGTGGGCTGGACCAACTGACCATTGTTACTTTGGAGCAAGGTCCAGTGGGATGGGACCAGACGGTGGTGTTGGGAAAGCGGCAGTCAGGATTCACACACCTATGCATAATCGCCAGCCTCTGTTCTGTAAGGGTTTTCCTCTCTGCCACTGCTGGTTTCCGGGGTGCTTACTCTGCAGCACCTCGCACGAGGCCGTGCCTCAGGTCCTCTGCTCCCCACCCCCACCCCCAGTGGTGAGGAGCCCTTTGTCACGGTCATGGACACTGAGCTTCCTGACTTCTCTAGTTCCGTCATGCATGAAGGTGTCTGGATCTTGAACTCACATTCTGGAGAATGTTCAGGAATTGATTGTTAAAATCACATTTAAAACATGTAAAAGCCCACGACACAAGTGAAGCCTTCTCTCCCCTCCCCACCCCCAGTACTTAGAAGGCACCATGTCCCATGTGCTCTGATTTCTTCTTCCCATCACCAGCTGCCACCAGGTCAGCGTCAGCTCATGGCAGCCCATGACTGTCAGAGCAGAATTGGACTCCATGCATTTCTTGAATGGCTGATTGGGGGAAGCTGCCAGGCTGCCAGGCCTTTCTTCTGTGGCACTTCTGAGTGGGTGGGCTTGAACCCCTGACCTATCAAGGATAGTAACCATTCATACCACTTGGAGAGCTCAGCGTCCCATTAATATAATTGAAAAATTAATTGTCAGGCCGTGATACCCCCACCCCCAATCAAGCTCACTGCCTCCCAGTCGATTCCTGCTCAGAGCAGAGTTGAAAGAACTGCCCCACAGGCTCTTCCTGGGAGCAGATCAGCGGGCCCTTCCAGCGCGACCCGGAAACACGATCTAGGGTTGCCGCAAGTCAGCATGTACGCGCCGAGCAAGAGCCTCACCGAGGTCAGCAGAACTGCCCTGTGGGGTTTCTGAGGTTGGAAGTCTGTAGAACTCTCGGAGTGCGGGGAGCCCTTGGTGGCATAGAGGCTTACCCATGGAGCCTCCAGGTCAGCAGTTCAATACCGCCAGCAGCGAGATGAAGCCTCCTGCACCTGGAAACATTGGCAGCCTGGGAAACCCACAGGGGCGGTTCTAGCCGGGCGTAGCGGGTCACGGTGAGTCGGCATCGACTTGATGGCAACAAATTTTTTTATTGTTCTCAAAGTATACTGGACTCTGGAGGAGTGAAGGGAGCTGGGGTACCACATAGACTCTGCCCATTTTCTTCTCCCGCTTCCTGACAGATTTATTGCTATGATTGATTCTATAACTGATATAATTCACATAGTATATAACTCAGTGGTTTAACCATATTAAGGAGCCACACACAATCCCCAAAATCAATTTCAGAACACTATCTTTGACTCATTTTATTAGCTTCTTCTTCCCGCCCCCACCCTCACCCCCCCAGCCCTGGCATCTTCCCTGCCAGAGCCATAAGAAACTGCTCATCCAGTCACTGTCATCGATCTACCGGCCCTCAGATTTCTAATAAACCAGTGTTCTCAGCCTTCCTCATGCTGAGGCCCTTTCAGACGTCCCTCCAGTGGTAGTGACCCCCAACCACAAAATTATTTTGGTCGCTACTTCATAACTGGCACTTTGCTACTGTTATGAAGCATCATGTAAATATCTGATACACAGGATGTATTTTCAATTTTACAAAGTGAACCTACTTAAAGCATAGTGATTCGTCACAAAGAAGTAGTAATTACATATTGGGAAATATTTTTTCTAATGACAAATAAATGAAATCTTGTCTTGAACCATGGGGTAACCTGGGTAACAGTTTTTACATTGGGCTCGTTTGTGGGCATGTCTGCATGTGGGCAGACCCGCCTGGAGACGGAGAGAGGGGCAGTGTCTCAGTTCCTAAGACCATCATCGGAGATAGGTGTTTTCTGAAGCGCTAGGTGACCCCTGTGAAAGGGTCCTTCAACTCCCAAAGGGCTTCCGACCCACAGGTTGAGAACTGCTGATAAAAAGAGAGACATGCAAAAAACGAAACAGACACAAAATCCCAATCCCAACAAAATAAATCAGGAAAGCCTCCATTGAAAGCAAGCAACCAGGAGCATTTTAAATGGGTCAGAAGGGAGACTACTAGGACAGGGTGTTAGATTTTCCCCGAATCATGTCTGCGCTGGTCCAGTTCCCCGTGCCCTCTGGCTGATGGCAGGGCTATTTCTAGAGGGTTCATGGAGGCATCATCCACAGAGGGGTCCTGCAAATGGGTTGAGGGCTTTCCCTGTCAGCCACTGGCTTTTGTCTGTGTGCGGTGGGGCCATCGAAACTCGAAGGCTAGCACAGAAGCACACAGCTCAACCCCGGCTCTCCCAGCTGCCCAGTGGACCTGGCTTCTGACAAAGAATGGGGCCTTATACGGGAGGCCTGGGTTTTTCCGGGTGGGAAGGTCACGCTCCCACCTTGAGTGACGGGGAGAGAGCGGGGGTTCCTGGTTTTCGAGTTCAGGTTTCACCGCGTGCGTGGACTTTCCCATCCCTTCTCCCCAGAGACGTACACAACTATTTCCCAACTCTCTGGTCATGGGCTTCCTTTCATGGATTCTGACCCCAGATCCTCTCCAGATAAGCATTGTGAAATGGGCTGGGTGGGGTTAGACTTTTGTAGTCACTGGTGCATGTGAGCGGGAGGGAGGGTTGGTTCAGGGCAGCATAGCTGGAGCTTTGAACAATTTAGTTCTTGTCAGCAGTTGCACCCCAGGGCCCTCCTCCTGGGACCGTTTGCTGAGCTCCCACCCCACCGGGGCTGCCTGCTGCTGCCCATGACGTGTACGTGCTGGGTGGCTGTTGCCTCTGGGGCCTGTCCCCAGTGGGTGCACGTTTCTTTCTTCCATCCCCTCTTTTTCCTCATTCTAATCCTGACCCTTCCCCCAAACAATGCTGTACTTAAGGCAAAAGTTGACAAAGTAAACTAGGCTCCCATTTAGCAATATTTTGGACACTTTGTTCCACGACAATGATTTCATCTGCCACAATGTGTCAGCAGCCTTGTGCCCTCTCCGTTTGGCTTGTTTCCATGAATCTAGCAGCCCTGCCCCTCTTTATCATCTCATTGTTACTTGATGTGTGGCTTGGAACCAGTGAAAAAATGTATCCATCATTGCCATGGTCAACGAGGACTAGTTTCTTCTTTAACTCTTTGGCTTCCTTCTGTCTTTCATGTTCCACATGAGTAGAACCCATCCGCTGTGTCCTCCCTGGCCTCTCGAAGCTTGGAAGGCCCCTCAGCTGGCATGCTAGTTGATCAAGCTATCTCATGAGACTGTTGCCTAAGTCTTTCCATCAAATACACCAATCTCACAAGGTGTTTGGATAATCTTAGGCAGTCTCTGTAACTGGGCCCCCCACTTGCTTTCATGTATGCCTGTGTGCGTGCAGTACACACAAATATGTATGGACTCACAAAAGCCCTCCTGTACATTTGCACACATACATTGTTGTTACTACTGATGTTAGAAAATTGCATGTTATAGCTGTTACTGGATGCTGCCCCTTATTCTTGAGTACCTCTGGGTGTCTTCTTGTATCCTGGCCGAGTTGTACAGACCTTATCCCTACTGGCCATTGCTAGTCCCATCAAACAGAAGAACAAGTGTCTGTTAACTGCAGTGTGATTCATGATTTCCTCCCTAGGAGACTTTCAAGAATGTTGCTCTGTTACTCTGGGTTGACAAGAGAAATGAATTCAGGGAGACTCATCTGTGTATAAGAAAGATCTTCCTATACAGGAGCAGCTATATATTTGGAAAACATCCCAGCCCAGTCCAGTTCAAGTCCATACGTCCAATATTAGGCTAAATGTCCACTACCAATCTATAAATTTCTCTTCAGACTCACACAACACAAGCAGTGGCGCCGAATGCAGGAAGATCAGGGGCCAGTGGGTGGAAGGTCTTGTGGATCCAGTGGCGGTGGAAGCATCTCAACACTGGCAGGGGTCTCCACGTGGCTCCTTCAGCTCCAGGACTAGCATAGCTCCATGTGTCTTGTCATCAGGATCACCAAGCAGAAAGTGAGTGTGTCCCACCTCCAGTGGGCTATTTATCTCCTTGGCACTTCCAAATGGAGTCATCAAGCTGTGACTGATTGACAGACTAGACTCCACCCCTTCACAAGGTGACACCAGTTTATGAAGCTACCTTGGTTGCTTTTCTCTATGTATTCCTATCTCTTGACCTTTTGAAACAGGGAGACCATAGAATATTAGGGCTTTTATGATTGTCTTATTTCCCTCAGCTTGCTGTCCTGCAAACTTAGTCCCTTTATAAGATGTTTCAGTGACTCATCGTGATTCATCGTTGAATAGTATTCCAGCATGTACATGTTCCAAACCCACTCTTTGCTTGTTTCTGTCTCTCTGCCACTGTGCGCCACGCTGTGTTGGTGACTACTCATCCTTCGGTCTTGAGGCTGTGTGAGGGGGCTCTTGATTCATTTTCACACACACATATATATATATATTTGAAGTCCCCTTTTATGATTGTGAGTCATAAGGTCTTTCCCTCTCTCGCTGTTGAAGATGCACAGTAAGTACCACATGTAATTGTACAACCCGCCAGGGATGTGTAAGCGTTGTAGTCTCCTTTCAACCTCGCCTGTGTTTGTTGTTTTCAGGCCTGAGCTCAGTGCAGGGGTCTTTGAGGACGCAGGAGGCCTCTGACTCTGTAGTCCATCTCAATCATGCCTCAGCAATTTGGAGGCTGCTTTCCTCTCCGTGTGAAGGGAGTTGCTGACTTCTTGTCCCATTTTGTTAAAGGAGGTTGTTGGTATTTGCGTTGGGATTGCCTTAGATCTACAGATGCTGTTGTCAGGATTGATGTTTTCCCAATATGAAGGCTACCAATCCAGGAGCATGGGATAATGTTTGCAGTTTTGTAGGCTTCCTAGGGGCTCTCAGTAGTTACACTTTTTCTTATATAAGTCTTTCGCCTCCCCAGTAAGGTTTATTCCTAGGCAGTTGATCCTTTTGGGGGCTTTTTTTAAAAAAAAAATTTTTTTTTGGAGCCTCTTGTAAACAGGAGCTGTTGTCTTATTTCCCTTTTGGAGTTCTCATTTTTGAATGTAGAACATAGGTTCCTGAGCTTCTCTGACCCCTGCTCAGAAAAAAGATGCTCCAGTTCCTCTTTCCCTCCTGGCAGTGAAACACTGTTGTGCTCTAACTTGTAATCCAAGATAAAGTATAAGTCCCTGCTCTTGCAGCCCCCTGGGTTGTTTCAGCAGCTCCTGGGTATTAATAGCCCACTTTGGGGAACATTGATTTTTGTGTGGTGGTCCTGAACACTTAACATTTTGGTAAATCCTTCTGGTTAGAACCAGTGGCTTTCCTGTGGGATCTCTGGGGTTTCCCGTGAACAAGACCATGTTGTCTGTGATGAAATAGCTTTACTTCTCCTGTGTGTTTGGCAGGGTTCCCTAGAGAAACAAAACCAGGGCTTGTGATTTTATATACACACACACACACACACACACACACACACACACACACGGATAGGTTTGTACAGGGAGAAGGAATGTAACATATTATTAGTCCAAACAGCAGTACAGAGGGCTCAGTTCATCTCACTTTCAGGGAACAGGTAATGGATTGGAAATCCTTCAACTGGTATGGACTGCCAGGTCCAAGGTCAAGGAAGCAAGGAGTCTTCCCTCAGGCAAGGCAGGCAGGCAGAGCATGACCACAGGCAGTAGACATCAGGGTGGGGCAGCAACAGTCAGTGGCTTAGAAGCTTAGCAAAGCAGGCCCCGATGGGATCTCTAACTCAAGCATGGCCACAGGACCCACCAGCCTCAAACGTAAGCAATGTAAGTATGCATTAGCAGTGTGGCAAAGTAGGTCTTGAAGGAGCTTCAGGCTCTAGGACATGATCCACAGGTTGACTGGACTCACAGGTAGTGTAGCACACAGCTTGAGACAAAACTAGCTAAAGCAGCAGCAAGCTGGTCGATCACCAGGGAAAAGGGTGGACGCTGGCTATCTTTATTTCAGTCATCCTCCAATCAAACTGCAACCTGACCGGACTCCACCCACATGTTCCCATTGGCCTAGCTGGCACAGTAAAGCTAAGGATCACACCCTACAGTCCAGTAAAGGATGCCCTTTACATTTCTTTCTGCACTGGCTAGGACTCTCAGGACAACGTTGAATAATAGATGTGACAGTGGGCATCCTGGTCTTGTGCCCCCTCTCAAGGGTAATGATGTTGGCTGCTTCCCCATTCATGTTAAGGAATTTCCCTTCGGTTCTGATTTTGCAGAGGCATTTTAATCAGGAAAGGCATTTCAATTTTATCAAATGCCCATTCTGCATCCACTGAGATGATCATGTGATTCTTTTCATTTATTGCGTGGTGAATTATTGATTGGTTTTTCTCCCGTCAAATCACCCTTGCATACCGGCTATGATTCTCATCTGACCAAGAGGTTTTTAATTTTTAGATGTGACTTGGGGTTGCTGTGGGCTAGAATGTTGAGTATTTTTACACGAGCACTCATAAATATAACACCATGCATGTAGCATGTTTGCTGAAGTAGACGCTTTACTGGAAAAGAGGACGGCTCCCAATGAGGTGGGTGAATTCAGTGACTGCCACGGGGATTCAGCCATAGAACAATGGTGCAGAGGATGCAATATGGGGCAGTGTGCTGTTCTGTTGTTCGTGAACTCCCACTCCCTGTGGGCTGGAGCCATTTCTGTGGAACTGCACCACAGCCATGCATTCATAAGGGAATTCGTGGGTTAGTATCTGTCTTTGTGATGTCTCCATCTGGCTTTGGTATGAAAGTGATGCTGGCTTTGTAGTAGGAGTTTGGGGGTATTTCCTCCTGTTTTATTAGTGTATTTAGATCATCTCGCTTTCTGCGAGTTAGTGTACATAGGTAATGCATTTCTAGATGTCTGCCCATGTTAGTTACATTTTCAAATCTGTTGGATACAAGATTTCATAGGCTTCCATTATAATCCTCTCTTAGTTGGATTTGTTATCATGTCTTGTTTCATCTCTTGTTTTGCCTTTCTGCTGCCTCTCCTTCTCTCCTTTGCCAAATTGCCCAGTAGTTTGCCCATGTGATTGATCCTCTCCAAGAACCAACTTCTGTTCTTGTTCGTTCTCTTTGTCTTTCTGTTTTCCATTTTTAAAACATTCTTCTTGGATCTTTGTTCTCTTCTTCCCCTTAGTACCTACCGTTCTTTGGTCTTCTTTTGTGCATCCTTTCGTTCAAGTTGTCAGATTCAGTTATCTTTTTATTTGGGTGTGCTGCCCTTCTCCCCCCGCCCCGTGCATATGTTGATTGCTGTGACTTTTCCTAAGAGCACTCCCTTGCCTGTATCCTGAAGGTTCGGACCCACCGTGTTCTCACTTCTCTTCCGGAACCCTCTCAACGACCTCTGCCTCCCACTGCCACTTCCTCACCCCTTTCCATCACTTCCCACCCCGTGTCTCTCCAGCTCTTCGTGGGAGATGAGTGGACTGCAATGGGTCCCTACTCAGCTTCGAGGCTTTCCTAGGGGAGTTAGCTCCACGCATGGCCGCCTCTTGGGCACGGAAACCTAAAACGTGCACACCTGCCCCGACTCCTTTGCGAGCGTGGCTCCTACTTGGATGGGCAGCAGACTCTGCACCCCACTACAGGGGGGCCTCAGACCTGCAGAAGACAGTGACAGTGCAGGGGGGGAGGGACTTCTTAGCTCCCACGGGGGGAGGGGCGGAATCCGGGGTTTGAATCCTGGTGAGTGTCAAAAGAGGTTTTTGTGTTGCCATGGTGCTGAAATACAGCCACAAAAAAAGCCCTGGGGGTCAGAGTGGTCTGAGGCCACTGTGCAGGTGGGTCATCTGAGCCGGGCGTGGTTCCACAGCACCTAACAGCAGGAGGCGCTACAGACACGCTGCTGTAGGTGACCAGCCTGAATAGCGGGTGTTGGTTCTAGATACAGGCAGAAGCTCAGCAAGGGCCGGAGCTGTGAGGAGCACAAGCCCTGGGCAAGGGAAAAAGTATAGTTGACGTCTTTTCATGAAAGAAGAAAAGGGGTTTCTGCATTTCTCAGTAGTGCACTAAAGTACAGGCAGTCCCCAGCTCACAGCACGCTCTGTTCTGACCACTCCGTTGTAAATGGGCTCTGGCGAAAGGGAAAGGCCCTTGGTTCTGGTGGGTTGTGTTTTTCTTCTTATTAAATTTTCATTATCGTTGTCCTTTATTAATGGTGTTTCTATAAATCCAGTGTGTTAGTCTGGGTGGACTAGGGAAACAAATCCACAGACACTCAATCCACAGAAAGCGTTTTATATACAAGAGCAATTGAATCTTGAGAAAACATCCCAGCTCAAGTCCATAAGTCCGATATTGGCCCATCTGTCTGACACCAATCTATAAATTCCTCTTCAGACTCATGCAATGATACCAAATGCGCAGGCCAGGGGGTGGGAAGTCTCGTGGATCCAGTGGCGGTGTAAGCATCTTGGTGCTGGCGGGGATCCTCATAAAGCTCCTCCAGCTCCATGTGTCTTCGCAGCAGGACTGCCTCCAGGGAGCAAGTCATCTTCTCAGTGTTTCCAAATGAGGCCATCAAACTGCGACCTGATGGACAGGCTGAGCCCCGTGCCTTCACTCCTCAGTCTCAAATTGACAGCAGGTGATGGACCGACCACATCCAGCCTGTATGCCTGTATTCATGTTAGGGGCTGGGCAGCATCATGTGCACACAACCGTGGGAGAGCACTGGCGAGCAACGTTCCAGCACTGCTTTGTGCCGCGAGACGTGACTCAGAGGCGTTGTCAGCTGGGGTTTGTTTTAGTTTTCCCAGGAAAGAACTGCAGACGACACACAGGCCTGCGCCACATGGCCTTCTGTCTCTTCGAGCCACGCCCAACCCATTACACATCCTGCTTCTGGTTCATCTGTAGGGCTTGCCTGGAAGAACACCTGGAGGAGGCCGACTGCATCATGGCAGCTGCCCCTGGGCCATCCAGAACCTCGGCTGCTGGCACATGCCCTGCTCAGCCATTTCACAGGTGCGATGCCTGCAGGGAGCTGTGAGCAGTGGCCACACCGCCCGGTCCCTCCTGGTTCCCAGTTCTGACCAGGCTCCTGGAGCTGCTCAGAGACAGCTAAAGCCAGGCATCAGTGGGCCAGCCGAGGCTGCGGGCACGGACTAGGAACCAGAGGCACTCCCTGGGGTTTGGCTTCGATTAAATGCGTGTGTGATGCGCATGTTCACACACATGCAAATCACAGAATGTCTACCAGATGGGAAGGGACGCCTGTTCGTACGCAAACCCGCTCCCGAGTGGCAAGAGGGCCCTTCTCTCCCGGCGTCCGCATACTGGGCTACTACTGACAAGTCAGCAGTTCGAAATCACCCTCTGCTCCATGGGAGAAAGATAAGTCTTTTTCCTTTGGTAAAGAGTCCGTCTTAATTGGACATCGCCTTACAGAAGGGTCTCAGAGACTTTCCTCTAGTGTTTCAATGCTTCTTTCCCCACACTCTCCTGATCACAATTCTACCTTACAAAACCAGCTAGACCAGAGGGTGTACACTGGTACAGATAGGAACTGGAAACACAGGGAATCCAAGAGGGATGACCCCTTCAGGACCAGTGGTCAGAGTGGTGATACTGGAGCAAAGGTGGAGTAGAAAGGGGGAACCGAGTATAAGGATTTACATATAACCTCCTCTCTGGGGAATGGACAACAGAAAAATGGGTAAAGGGAGACATCGGACAGTGTAAACATGAAAAAATAATAATTTATAAATTATCAAGGGTTTATGAGGGAGAGGGGTTGTGGGGGAGGGCAAGGGTAAAAAGGGCTCAGGTTGAAAGCAAATGTTTGTGCATGATGATGGCAAGAAATGTACAAATGTGCTTGACAGTATGTATGTATGTATTGTGATAAGAGTCGTATGAGCCCCCAGTAAAAAAACTAAAAAAGTCTGCCTTGGAAACTCACAGGGACAGTTCTACCTGGTCCCATAGGCCCTCCTCGACGTGGAGTCGACTCGATGACACTGAATCCGGGTCTTATCTTGGCTTGTTTTTCTTCAGCATCATCAAACGGTTGTGCCGTTTCAAGACGCCGGCCCCTCCGCTCCCCTCCTCGTTCACCCACCCCTGCCTTCTTGTCCCTCAGCTGCCTCTGTGACTCAAGGGCCTGCCTGTCAGACCTCCCGGCCCCCACGGCCGTCCCTGGGGATTCTGGCTGCAGCACAGCCTCGGCCAGCACCTCGCCGAGAGCCCGCACCCTGCTCTCATCTGTCTGGAAACCTCGGGGCCTTTGCACCCCAAGCGGATTTTGTCTGAGCTCAGTCTGTGGGGTGCTGCCCCTCTCCTCCATCTTCTACTAGATGTCCAGTCCAAGCAGATGGGAAGTTGGACTTAGGAACTGGGCCCTGTCACTCACTCTGCTCCACGGTAATCTAGAAGCACGCACCGACAGGTGGCCGGGAACCCTTCTGGGCTGGGGTCAGCCCTGTCCTCACTGACTGGGCCAGGGGAGTGGGGTCAAGACAGAAACCGGGGAGGAGGTGGTTTCGAACGTCGGGAGGGGCAGCTTTTAAGACCCATCCCTGAGTCGGGTTGAAAAGTAAAGAAAGGCAGCAACAAGACGACCCACACCCATTTCTGTCCAGCTCAGTGGGCCCTCGGGTGGCCGGGGCAGCCTGCTCTCGGCTGTCATCTTTCCAGAAGCAGGTCGTCAGCCCTCCCCTCTTGGAGCCAGGAGGTCAGTTCAAACTGCCAGTCTTTCTGCTAATACAGGAGACAAACCCCAACTCCCTGCCACCAAGTCGATTCTGACTCAGGTGACCCTCTGGGACAGGGCACAATCGCCCCTGTGGGGCTCTTGAGACTGCAGGGCTTTACAGGGCTGGGAAAGCCTCATCTTTCTTCCACGGAGCATCTGGTGGTTTTGAACTGTTAACCTTTCCCTAAGTGGCCCAACCCGTGACTCAGAGGGGCAACAGGAAAGGGGCCCCATCGGGGACCCGGACAAGCAGGTGCTGTGGATTCCGAAGGGAGACGATCTGAGCGAGGGCAGTCGTTGGGTTTGCCCCCACGGGTTCCGCAATCAGACTCCCCTCCTGAAAGGAAAAAAAAACACAGCCCGGGGGGCGGGAGTCACTTCTTGAAGACTCAGCCCAGGCCACCGGAGCCTACTTGGTCACCATAAAACTTGGAATGAGTGCTTTCCACCCTGTCCTTTCCTTTTTAGATGTCTCCCGACTCCGTTTCACCTCTCACCAGCTGCCTCAGCCCCGACACTGACTCACGGTGACCGGGCGTGTGTCAGAGAAGAGCTAGGTAGCACAGGGTGGACAGTGTTTGGTTTCCCAGGACTGAGTGCCCTGGCCTACTTCCCAGGGGCCTGGAGGTGGTCGCAAACATCCAGCCTCCTGATTCATGGCCCAGTGTGTTGTATGAACCACTCCAAGAACTGCCAAAAGAGAGCCCAACCAACTCCCAGCAGCCAAGACCGCCCGACTGGGGCTCAGCTTTTCCAAGCAGCTCCACTCCTCGACGTATCCCTCCGCAGACTCCAGAAAAAGAAAACCAAAACTTTACAGGGAAAGTTTCACAGATGGGCCAGTCTAGAGCATCTCTCTGGGGCTTCTGAGGCTGGAAATCCTTACGGGAGGAAACAGCCTCCTCTTGCTCCCTCAAAGCAGCTGGGAGAGTTGAACTCCTAACCCTGTATTCAGCAGCTCAACGCACAACTCACGCTGCTGCCAGGGTTCCCACCGGTCCTATAGAACAGGGAGTGGGGAACGCTTCTGAACCACAGAGGTCAGGTTCCCAGGCATGTATCTGATAACCCCCCCCCCACCCACCCAGTGAGCTTCCCCCAGGGTAGCTGACACGCCATCAGTCTGGGTGGTGCAGCCCCCTCTCCTCCGAAGCTCTCATGTGGACTTCAGGTCGGGATGGACCAGGAAACTGGTTTCCTCTCTCGCCCTCTTACCCCCTGCTCTGGCTCCCAGAGACACAGTCACTGTGGGGGTGGGGCCGCAGATGCGAAGGTAGGCAGGCCTCCGCCCCCTCCCAGGTTCCTGTCCTGACATAAAGGCCAGACAAACAAACAGAACAAGACAAACTCATAGCCATCAAGTCGATGCTGGCTGACTCATGTGCAACCCAATTGGGCAGAGCGGAGCTGCCCCCGTACGGTCTCACAGCTGTCACTCTGTAGGGGAATCCCGTCCCTTTGCTGGGAGCGGCCAGTGGTCTCGAACGGCACGCCTTGCCGTCAAGCAGCGCAGCTCGTCGTTGTCCTGGGTGGAATGTCTGCCCCCCAGATGCTGAGTGAGTGGACAGTCGGACCGGGCCCTGGGCCGGGAAATGAGATGATGGGTACACATGGTGGGGCGGGCAGGCTGCCCAGGGTGCCACTTTTGCCCGCGGTCTGTGCTGGCTTCTCTGCAAGGCCGCCGATGTCAAGGTGGGTCAGAGCAGCGGGTGTGCTCTCAGGGAAAGTCTGAGAGTGAGTGGTGCCATCATCCGGCACCACTTTTGAAGTTCATAGGGATAGGAAGCATTGGATGTGGTTATCCAGTTGGCACTGCGCCCATCCCAGTCCCCACTCGGGGGGATACTCGTGCGCTCCCTGGAGCAGGCTGCCATGGGGAGGCCTTCGCTCACCTCTTAGGCCAGGAAGACCGCACCTTGAGATTTGACCAGACTCATTTCCTGCCGCTCCCCCGGGGTCCCCTAGACTCAAGGTGCGTCCATGGTTCCTACGCTCTGCACCGGTGGACCTTCCCTCTGGCCTGGGGCAGGGGTCTTGGTGGTGGGGTTCTCACCCCGCCACGTGGGAGCCCCAGGTTTACGGCCCAGGTCCCGTTGCCTTGTGCATTGCCGAGTTCCTAGGTATCTTTCAGCAGAGCCTCTGGACAAAAAGGACAGGGGAGAGAAGCCCCACCTCCTCCTGGTTCCGAATCCCTGCCTGGGAGGGTGCTGTGAATCATAGCGGAGCGTCCGCTGACTCCCCCGTGTCACGGGGCCGGACCTTGGGTTGGGTTGGGTTGGGTTGTGCTCGAGGGATCTCCGTGAGTGTGGGGGCAGCTGCCCTTCCCGTTGTCCTTTAGGAGGGAGCACTGCACCCGCCAGGCAGCTTGAGAAAATCTCTTTAGAGAGGTCAGACCCCTCCCCCCCACTCCCCCCAGCCCCAGCCATTCTCCCGCAGACCAGACTCCTGGGGGGGGCAGAGGCTGGTTTCATTTCCTCATGTTGGCTGGTGAATGGCAGGAGCCCTCCCAAAGCTGATTCACCTCCTCTGTGAAACTTTTCCTGTAAAGTTTGCACCTCCGTCCAGCCCCCCTCCCCTGGGGTGGGGGGTGGGGTGGGTTGCGGAGGGATAATCCACGAATAAAATGGCTCTGACGAGTTGAGCTCCAGTCAGGTGGATTTGGCATGGTGGGGGCCCGGGGGCCAAGGGAGGTGATGGCTGGCTTCGTCCTTTTCCATTCCGGATGTGTGTTGCCTTCGCCTGGAAAAGCCCCACCCGCCCCTGCCGGTTTGGTGACCACCCACGGGCAGGACAGAGTCGCCTTGCAGGGCTCCCAGGCTAGGCTCTGTGGGCAGGGCTTTCTCCTGCAGAGCAGCCCCTGCT
Source organism: Nesogale talazaci (assembly GCA_004026705.1). Classification (NCBI taxonomy): domain Eukaryota; kingdom Metazoa; phylum Chordata; class Mammalia; order Afrosoricida; family Tenrecidae; genus Nesogale; species Nesogale talazaci. Next base: position 49,131 of record PVJH01015137.1, read on the forward strand.
GTGCCACTGAACATAGGGGCTCCTCCCGCCACGGTGGCTGTGCCCCTCGCTCCTCTTCCCACTCAGGCTCGTCCATCCCAGGATGCTACAGGCACCTCGGCCACCGTGCGCTTCTCTGTGCACCCAGCCGGCCAGGCCCGTGAGGGACAGCAGCAGGAGGCCCATCCCAGGCTCCCTGACCATGGGGGTCAGAGGTCACAGCAGGTTCCCTGCTGGCTGTGGGAACTGAAGGGAGGTCTTTCCAGAAGGGGCAGCGTCTGGAGTGGTCTGAGGCAGCCTCCCAGAGGGCGTGACCTTGAGCTGAGTCTGGGAGGAGGGAGAGGGGGAAGAAGACAAAGAAGGGGCATGAGGGCACCCCAGGCTTTGTGAAGGGCCGCCCCATCTTCATGAGCTGCCTCTTCCGAGGCCCCTCGTGACTGCAGGGCTGGATGTGGCCAGGGGCCCTTCAAGGCTGTTGGTTTCTGCTCCAAATGGAAAGAAGCTCTTCCCCGTGGCTGTTCAGGTTTCTCTTTCAGGCCTGCCCCGTCTCTGCAGCAGAGCCTCAGAAACCCACGGGGCAGTTCGGAGATGCTGCGGGACCCCCCGCCGCCCCTCAGTGCACAGGGACGCCCCCACAGTGAAGGGCTCTTGTATCCAAAACGGCGGGTGCTGGGGCCACGGGCTCTGCTCGGAACTCTCAGCAGCCCGTTTGCCGACCTCACCAGGACTCGATGCCAGTCAGGAGCTCCCGGCATTTCCTTTTCTTGTTGTGATTTCAGACATAGAATTTAGCAGATAGAGGAAAGTCCGAGAACGGCAGCACAAGCCCTGGCCAGTGCCCCGGACTGTGCCTGTGCCGGGTGGACAGGCAGCAGGGTCCTACAGTGGAGTGGTCACAAGGGCCACGTGTCCCGCCCAGGTAGTTTGTGTGTGTGCGCGTCCCCGCTGTGGGGGCATGACGGTTGAGAACAAGAGCCGTATGGTTCTGCCCACTCGGCCTTCCTGGGAGACTGAAGCGGGTTCTGGGTAAGACTTGCTGACCATAGGTAGCAAGAGTTGGGAGAGCTCCAGGAAAGTCCAGGCAGCCTGGCTCCACCCTGAGTCCTCTCGCTCGCTCAACCGTACTGCCTCGTACAATATTTTTTAAGGCAAGCTCATGTCAGAGCATTTTGACTCATGATTTTTAATATCCCGTTCAGTGTTACCTGGAAATGTTCTCCGAATATGTACACAAAACTCGTTATTTCTGGCTTCCCCCCAAAGAAATTGGATTGTAATGTATTCATTCATCAGCAGATACAGTAATAATCTCTTTTAGAAGAATTAATACCAGGCATGTCTCAAGGAATTAGAAACTAATGATGCGCCACATGTCTTCCATGATGCTATATAGCTGCAAATCCACCATCTCCTCCACTCCCCACACCTCCTGAGTGTGTTTCCCCATGTCCCTGGGGGCCTCGACTCACTGCAGCAGCCCACAGGGACTCAGCAGAACCCAAAGAAAGGTCTCCTGGGATGGTGGGTGCCATTGGTCCCAAATCCAGGAGTCAGGTAGAGGTAGGCCAATGCAGGGTCCAGAACCAGAACCCCCAAATGTCACAGCAGATCTTGCTTCTACCAAAGCTCCCTCAGGACAATGGGTGGCTTGCTTTCCAGGGGAAGGAAGAACATGTGGAATTGAACCACAGCACCAGCACGTGTCCAAGGACAGCAAGGAGTATGGCCTGCTCCCAACCAGTTTTAGCGTGGATTCTTAAAGATGCCGTCAAGGACACAAAGTGGGGCCTGATTCACAACCTCCACTGAGCTATGGCCTTTATCCCTGGTCAGTAGTGGGGAATTCTCCCCAGCCCGGGACTTTCACTGCAGGCACATAAAGTCCAGGATTACAAATGGCACACAAGGAGTTATGGCTGGAAGGGCCATATTAGTTAACTATAACTCAGTACAGTCATCATGAAAGATATACACTAAAGAAATAAAGATGATCGACACTTAGCTGCTTTAAAGAAATCTTTGAACATTATTACAGAATTGCCTGGAGAATTTTAATTCCATCGGCTGAGGCATGGGGAAAGGAACAAGCTACTTCAGGAAGTTCAATCTTTGGTAGCTGGTGCTTGTTTCACAGCAGGGCGTCAAATCACGCTCCCACGACTGAGCCGTCGGTGCCCCCGGGTGCTGGGCAGAGCAGCCGGCACAGGGCACGGAGCTGGAGTTTGCTGCACCAAATTAGGACATGTCCTTGGCGAGTGGTTAGGAGGCTCGCGCTGCCCACCTGGGCCTTCCCCAGCATCGTGCTCTGAGATCAGCACTTTACCCACAAAGCTGCCCGTCAGACCCACGCTCTCCTCCGGGATGCACCATGTCCTGTGAAGGCTATTTGTCTGGGACCTTCTCTCCACTTTGGTGGTGGGATGATCCTGCGCACGTCTGCAAACAGCTGCCTGTGAACAGCAGGCCACCTAGCAGACACGCTGCAGCTGACAAGGGGGTGCAGGCATGCGTGTCAGGAGGTTGAAAGGAATCAATAGGATCGTGGGGCACATGGTCGAGGGGCAGTCGGTGGCTATTGCCTGCCACTCCGAGTTCTTGAGTTCAGTTTTTGCCATCTTCCAAAATAATTCACCCCAACGGGCCTTTCAAAAGTCAGTGGGAAAAATTCCATTCCCTCTTCAGATAGCGCTTTTTCCATGAGCTGTTTCGAAGCTCCCCTCATTACCTCAGTGGTGGAATTCTCACCTTGCTCGTGGGAGACCCAGGATTGATTCCCGGCTGATTCACGTCATTCGTAGCCACTGGTCATCTGTCAGTGGAGGTTGCCTGATGCCATGTTGCCAAAATCGATCAGCAAAGATCACTTTTGAAGATGGGCTAGGAAGAAAGGCCTGGCAATCTACTTTTTGGAAACCAGTCCCCGAAATCTCTTTGGGACCCCAACGGTTTTCTCTCAAGCCAGTCATAGGGATTTCCCAGCCTCAGGCAGCATTTGATTGCTTTGTTCATGGCGGGCACTGAGAGCTCCCAGCCACAGTAGGATGGCTAACTGCTTCCCAGCTGGGGGCCAGTGGTCAGGTTCTCGAAGCCCCCTTGGCCTGTCCGCTCTTGTCCCCCTACATGAGCAGTGTCACATCCTTGGGAGGTTGTGAGCGTCACGTCAGTCACTGGTCTAAAAGCTGCGGAACAGTCTGGGGCACAAGGAGCGTACCCTGAATGTTTGGTATTGCTGCAACAAGTTGGTCTGCTTGGCCAGAGATTTTGTTGTAAAATCCATTGCCCTTCAAGGCATGGGTGTCGGGGGATATTTTCTCAGCCGCCATGGTGGCATGTGCTTACTGCGTCTTGTGTGTGTGGCCGGGGCAGCCGTGATTATGGATGCTTCCTGGTTATGGGTGCTGCTGCTGTTTGGGCCAGGGTCAAACCAGGCAGCCCCCTGGACCAGGCAGCCAGCTTCCCAGACCAGGCAGCCCCTTGCACCCCTTTGCACCAGCCTCACAAGAAGGAGATGAACAACCTGCTGAACTTTGTAACCCCTGCCTCTGGCATTTCACAGAACTTATCTCCCCCAAAGGGCACAGCCCCTTCCCAGAGCTTATCTCTCAGGGCCGGGTCTGTACAGCCTCTTCGCTCAGTGTTGTTCCAGGAGGCGGATCTGGGAAAGACAAGATGTACTCAGACCATATCCTGACTCAGACCTTGCAACTGTAGCATCAGAAAGCCTCATTCCCCTTATCGGAACCTACATCCTTGGCTCAAGCCCTCTGTATGTCCCCCTGTCTCACTGCCAGGCACGGCTTCCCTGGTCTAACTCTCAGGCCTCAGAACCTGCCCAGGAGCTCAAGATGCACCTGTTCCTTTCTCTGCTATCCCTTCCCTTCCCCAAAGTCTTTTCCTACCTCCAATAAAGCCCATCTTACTAAGCTCCATATCCTTTCTCCGCCTCCGTCTGAACTTCTCACTAACTGCAAAGCCAGCAGCCGCTGTAGGGGAGAAAGATGAGGGCGTCAACCCCCAGAGAGAGTTCCCCTCTCGACGCCCACAGGAACAGTTGGACCCTGCCCCATAGTGTGGCCACCATCCACACCGACTCGATGGTCATACGTTTGGTCCCTTAAAACCGGGAGGTTCAAGTCGGTGCTGTTGTTACATCTAAATGAGCAGAGCCTGCCGGTTTGGCACGGGGTTCCGAGTGTAAGCATTCACCGAGAAATGACCCCTCTGGTGTGTTCTCTCCCCTCTGCAGACTACTCAGACCTGGGAGGAGAACTGCCCCCTCGGTCCCCTTTAGAGCCAGTCTGTGAAGATGGTCCTTTCGGCCCCGCCCCGGAGGGGAAGAAAAGGACATCCCGCGAGCTGCGTGAGCTGTGGCAGAAGGCTATCCTGCAGCAGATTCTGCTCCTCAGGATGGAGAAGGAAAACCAGAAGCTGCAAGGTGGGCCCATCCTGCGTTTCGTTTGGCGCACGCGCTTGTGGCCACCTGACGGAAGTGCGGGGTTCTCGACTACTGGCAGAGCATCTCGTGTGCGCACGTGCATATTTAGGCATGCTTGTTTGCCTTTTGCCCCCATCTGTTTGCGTTTTCAAAAGCCGGAGATGAACTCTGATGGGGATCGAAGGGTGGCCACACAGTCAAGTTCCTCATCCTCATGTGGTCATTGTTCACTTAGGTTGAGGAAGTCTGAAGATACAGCCTTCATGCAGGCTCTAACACCTAAAACCCCAGACTCAGCTGCCCATGCACCGAGATTCTGAAGGACGGGATAGAGCTGCCGCTGGGGGTTCTGACACTGTAATGTTTTGAAGGAGTAGAAAGCCCAGTCGTTGCCCCAGGCGTGGCTTTGGGCTTCAAACTACCAACCTGGTGAATCTCAGCCTAAAGTATCATCACTATGTCACCAGGACTCTCATTTAAGCTCTGCAAAGTATGTTTTCGCTCCCTCTCTCCTTTCCCCCATCCTACTTTGTCCACAACGGCCACCTCTCCTTGAGTGTAATCAGCCTGCCCTCCCTCACCTTTAAAGTGTACACACCTTGCTCTGCATACATTTTCACAGACCTCAGGAACAGGGATGAAACTTTAGCCAACTTCTTCCTGTGCTGATATTGAGAGGCTCAAAGGAAGACATGGATTTGATGGTGTAGACTTTGTTTCTTCCCTGTTTCCATACTGTCACTGGAACTAGTAAATCAATACTCTTGTCTGAGTAGCTGAGAGGCAAAGCTTATGTACGTATGTACTGTGAGGGGAGAGAGAGAGCCTTGGCTTGGAAAGCCGGGAGCTGCCTGGATATAAAACAGCGAGGATTTTTGCTAACGTGTGTGTATGGTATAGTGAATTATAGTTCTTCTAGGAGTAGTCTTTGTAGCTGCCTCCAAACAGTGAGGTGAGACCCCACAAATAAGGTGCCTAGGACTGTCATGAATGGATTGGTCATCCTGCTAGATTTAAAACGAGCCACCTCAGAAGCAGAAGCATTGCCATCAAGGAAGAAGAATCAGGAGTGAGCCTGTTCTTCAGATCCCCAAGATCCCCAAGCTGCACCTCTCTGATCCAGGAGACAGAGGGCTGTAACACTGGGAAACTGGTGGGGAAG